>JACJUY010014297.1:0-17901 GCA_014220935.1 Platorchestia sp. MABIK | reverse complement strand
CAGACAAACGTGAAACAAAGGGGTTTGAAGTCAACATAGATGGCTCATTAGTGTTCATCACTTAATAACTCAATGACTCTCTTAATGATGTTAATGTTGTTAATTTTGAACGCCCAATTTGGACCGCACCGAGAGGGTTACAATATTGCAGAATAAGACACGCATCAAACTCCGCTTTAATTTGTTAATAAATTGTTGGCATTCAGTTTGATTGTACATCAGATTTAGTTTTTTCATCTAGTAAACCAACTATAAGTTACTTCACCACATAAAAACTACTGTCATTTCGTAAGTACGGCAGAAATGGTATTATTATATTTTGAAAGTAAAAGACTTTCTCGTTCAAGTGAATTTGTCTCATTCTGTCATAGTATGATAAGTTCAATAGCCCTTTTCATAGGCCCAAATCAAGCGAAATATAATTCATGTCAAGCGCATCAAATTCTCAATTACCTTTATTACATTAAATTTTAAAATTTTCTTCATAGCTAATTCATTTTAAATTCTCCGTTTCCTTTAACATCACTATAACTTCTATGTTGACGAGAAGTTGAAACAAAAACGGATGATGGGATATCAGCTACATGATGCACTGACAGCTGATGATAGATTAATATCATAGGACATTCCACAGGCGCCCTACTCTTCTTAATATATACTTTGAATATATTATTAAACTCGCTTTCTTTGGACAAAAGTAATAGGGTGTACTTTGTAAAATGACCCTGTTGATCGCTTTAAATGATGGGTATACAATTTACTAAGTTATCCTGTGCTTGCTTAGAGTGTTTCTGCACCTCATGAGGAGTCAAAAATTTTGTTGACCGCCGAGTTTTGTACAATATTATAGAAATTTGGTTGCTTGAAAAATATGCTGGCAAGGTCGACTTTCATCAGTGATACTCCCACAGATAAAACTAAATCTGTGAACAAGGCATTCAAGGCGAGACTCAGCACAGGCGGACACGATCTGAAAGAGAGCAAATTACTTCGTAAGTAGGAAAATATCTATAATATTATAATACGTTATTTAACATAAAAATTTATTTGTCAGCTATAGATCATAATCTTGCTACAACTAGGAACGATCCCTTTTTACCCGTTAATAAATTATTGCCTCGTATGAGGTGACAATGTTTAAAACGAATACGCTGTTGTCCAATCATGTCAGTGGATTTCAAGGTATGTGGTGTTCATTTGCATGGTCCTTAGAATAATTCATCATTCACAACATTGCTCCATAGAAACTCTTTCCAGCATGAGATCCTCTATTTTTACCGAGCTTCTTTTGTACGGAGGCAGCCGTTGCGTCAACCAAGTGATTGTCTGCACGAGTGTCCTAAAATCTTATTGACGTAAATGTTCATATTTTAATTTTAGACGATCTAGGTGTCCACGCAACCTAATATTGAAACATCGTGATTATCATAACAGGTTATAAAACTCTGCATAGTATAGGTACAGGCAGCGAACCTGCTTATTTGCGCCAGGTGAGTAGCACTGCTTGGCTGTAGAGAGAACTGGGGCGAATATGAGCGCAGCTTAGAGTAAACTTATTCTAGATAAGTACTCCATAGAGAAATAAAGAACAAACGAATCCTTAATGCAAAAACAGTTGAAGAACTTGCCCTCTTGTTATAATTAAATATTTGAAGCAATAGTGATTGTAAGTAACTGGCGGCAATAAACTCGTGTCATTATGTTTAATGTGCAGTTTCATTTTCATCTTTATTTTTAAGATATGATCATTTGGCGCTAGTGGTCAACAATACTTAGGAACTGTGGCATTCTTCAACAAGCCTGGGAGAATATTCGTTTAAAGACGCGAAAACTTTACACTCAAAGGAGAGGTCGCTCATTTTTCCCGCTGACGTGAACTGAAACGGCATTAATTGTGCGCATTCGGTCATTTTCTATATCCTTAACTTTTCAGAATGGTTCAGGTCCTCCGCGTGTCTAATTTCTTCAGTTGCTGAAGCTATTAGGTAGAGTTCTGACCCTTAAGCAACGTTTAAAGTTGAAGTATAATAAATAACGCTTCGATGTCACTTAAATAACCGTCCTGCTGAAAAAAAGCATATGGTCAACTGTTGAACACTTTAGAAAGCTAAACCAAATTCAATACAGAACTTAGAAACATCGCTACTAAATTATCCAATAAATGTGTACAGGTCAAAAACCAGCAATTTGATCAGCAACAGGCCTTCGTACAATGTAAATGGCGCACGTAGGCGGAGCCGACGCTACTAAATTTAGCAGTAGAGAAATTTTCATCTTTCATTAACCGTAACTTTAGCTTAAAAATATCTTCAAGCAACGATTTGCGCGTTTCCTGCGAAGGGACCCACTCGTGGTCACTGAAGAGATTGTCATAATGCTGTTGACCGACCTGCAGTCATTAACTCAATTTTGATAGATACCTAATGAAAGCTAAATGAAGGCTCGATCGAATTAATGTTTGCTATTTTCAAAATTGCTCACTAAAATATACTTTTATTTTATTTGAAAATTGAAATTCAGTTTAACCAATTGCAGGAAACGTGTTAAAGTGAAATATTTTTTACCATAAAATATTCGCTATTATCCAAATTAAATCATCCCAATCCGTCTAATGCCACGTCGAACGTAATGAAATCAAGTATCATTTTCACAATTAACAAGGCCATTTCGGCACTGAAAAGGGTTCACACCTGAATTGAATTCGTGCACTGCGTTTCTCCCTTTATGCCTCAGTAACCTCTAGGGGAGCTCCCTTGACACCTCTACGTCTCAGTATAGGGGAATAAATGCTTCATTAGCATGTTCATTATTCAAATATCCGCACGTGGTCAGGAGCAGACACTTGGGTTCACATTAGGGGCAACTGGGACGTACTACAGATCGGCAAGCAGCGTCTAGACCTGTGAAATTTCTTTTCATTGCAATAATTAAGGATAACAACATGCAATTTTTTTTACCCGTGCAAGAAATATCGTGGTCAACTGGAACCTTCTATCTTCACTAAATATACAGCAAAAATTCAGAATATCTTTGCGCATACGAAAACTCCCGCGGACTATAGCGAAAACTGACACAAAACCAATTGATAAAAGAATCTGACTGCCCCTTTTCCGCCGAGGATAGATCATCTTTCAGAACTCTTGGAAGAAGTCGTCATCAAAGCACTGCTGCCGAGGTTCGCCTATAAAAGTGATATCCTGAACCAAGTTTTAGGTAAACCAAACAAAAATTAACTGAATCACACACTGGCAACTAAATTAGTCTGGTTGTATAATAGAGAAAAATCAACAAATCCACGGGATAAAGAAACGATGAAACAAGGTGTGACGCAACCAATCAAGGTGACTGCCGTTGCTGCTCGAGACGGGCTTCTATCGCGCGTGTGCCGTCACGGCGGAAACGCAGAAGCTAATCAACAGCGTCAGCTTATCGCTGTCAATGAGCTAACAGCAAAGAAACCTCTGAAATACAACAAAATACCTGTACTATTTAATTGTTTAAAACTATGAATTAGTTCAACAGGAAAAGATTGCAAATTAGAGTAGTCCATTTATGATAGCAAGAGTTTTTAATGTTGTAGCGAGATATATCTGCTGGCTTCTTACTTCACTTGATTATTATCATGATATAGGTTAGTTTAAGACTCCTTAGCCAAAACAAAGGCGATTTAAAGGGAGCGAAGGGAAATGGCCATTTAGTGCAGACTGTAGAAAAAGAGGAATCTACGCTTATCGTTCGTTACTAAGTCCTATACTGTCTACCGAACGCTTAAAAACAGAAGGTTGACAAGTAAGTAGTTGAAAAACAGAGAAGAGATAGCAAAGACGGTATGAACACTGATTTAAACAGAGCTGATTTGCAGCTGAGATAGCCTAACACTCTGCCTTTAAGGCCACCAGTCTCCTAACTTCCCTAGAGCAGAATATCATTCTCGTTCGGTGCTTTAAAAATTATCACTTACATTCTCAGGGAAGCCAAACTGAACGAGGTTACAGTATCAGCAAAGTGATTACAGTCTATTTCAAAATTAACGTTAGAGTGCACGTAGGAAGGAAAAAATGTCAAGTCACAGCCAGTTAAGTGTCGGAATTGCTATCCATAATGAAGGAATTATTCTCGAAAAATGAAGCGTCAGCAACTACATATATCATTCCATACAAAAATGCAGGAGGTCTCAGTCAATATCTCAAAAACAAAATTTAATAATTTTGCTGCCGTGACAGCTGAATTTCACAATAATCCGTCATCTTCATCATAATAGCGACCCGAAAGAGCTCCAAAGAACGCACATATTTCATGGATTCTATCCTATTTTTGAGCTGTGCAAGCAAGGAAATAGTTGAAAGCTTTTACAACGTATAAGACTATAAACTGAATAAAACAAATTTGAAAATTCCAAATGCTCTATGCACCCATTCTTTCATAATAACTCAGCAATAGGTTAATCTATGAGGTGTAAAATATTTCCAAAGTGTCTTTTTTTACATAAATGTGTGCTAGATTTTTTGCGGAACAAATTGCTAGGAAAGGTGATAATGCCTGTTGAACTCTGAGTGTGGGAAAGCCGTAAACTAATGTCCCTCATGTCACAAAAACAGTAGTGAGATCGTCTCTACCGAATGCAACAGAAGACAGGACAACGACTGAAGTGATGCAGAGCATCTCCCCAGGCAGATGTGCAAGCAACACACGGAGCATCGGGTGTTATGTACAACGTGCAGCTCCTACAACCTACACGAGAGTGTGAAGCTTCAACTCGGTATAACTCAATGTGTATAAGCATGGATGCAAGATTGTGTAATAAAATTTACGATATTTTTTCCTAATTTGCACAAATAGTTTTACAAATCGTCAGCTAAAAAAAGATTTCAAATCTCCAACAAATTCAAGTGAATAAAAAAAGAGCAACAAATATTTGAAAGTGAGTCTCAAGGGAAGGACGTATGACTCATTGCAGTCGTCCGTGACTGATAAGTACTGTACATTAATGTTAGAAATAAAACTAGTTGCTTTTCCAGAAAAATTATGAAACAGAGGCTGGTCATTTTCAAAACATGGAGGCCGTGTGAATAACAAATCTTGCGATGGTCCACTCGTATCTAAGTTTGTATCAGAATACAGGAGCTACATAAAGTTAAACTAGTTTCCGATCATCATATCGTCTTTTAAATATACATCATTACCTACTACATCATTTAAATCAACGACATCCTCATCTCCAACATTAGCTGCATCATCTACATTTTCATCTTCATCATCAGCATCAGCATGTTTAATCCTCTTCACCACATACGAGTACATGCATCATTATCAACATCATCAACATCATCTACACCATCGTATATAACCATCCATACAAATATCCTAGTGAATTAAATATATATAATCATCCAAATCATTCTCTACATCACATCCGTCATCTTCATCACTTACGTCATTTTTTAAGATTTACATCACCAATTGCATAATCATTTTCGTCATCATCAAGAGCTTCACATTATCTGTATCATTGTGAATATCATTCACAATTAATGATATTCACATTAATCATGATTAATGGAACCATTAATCATGATTAATGGTTCTATCTACATCATCTATAGGTTCACAACTGTCATTTCATCTCCATCATATGCATCATTCGCCTCGTCCTCTACATCGTCATCTTCATCATCAACATTATTAATAATAAAATCATCTATGCCATCTATTTCACATTGATCATCATCTACATCATTTACATTATCTGAATAATGTACAGTACTTAAAATCTCCATATCATAATCTAGAAAATTCAAATCATAATCTACATTCCCTACAACATCATTTATACTGGCAAAATCATCATAAACAATTTCAACACCATCATTTACATAATCCACATCTTCATTTGCATCATCTACTCAATCTTCAACATCATCAATTTCATTATCGTAATTAGTTACAACTTCTGCATTCTCTACAACATCGTCAGGATGACGTAGATTATCGACTACATTATCTTCTTCGTCATCCACATAATCAACACCGTCATATGCATCTTCTGCCTATCCAAAATTATCAACTACATCCTCATCTATATCATTTACATTATCTACGTTTACTACATCATTTACAGTATGATCTATATTTTCATCTGCGTCATCATCATCAAGATCTTAATCATTTACATCGCCGTTCACGAATATGTACATCATCGTTAACATTACTCATACCATCACCTAAATCCTGTACAGCACTTTCTACATCTTCATCCATATCATCGACTTCACTGCTTGAATCACATATTTCTTCACGTGCATGCATCTTCTACATCAGCTAAACTTGCTACATTATCGTTTCTATCATTTGCATAATCACTTGCATTATTTTCACCTTCATCTGCATGATATGCACTTTTAATCATTTTCTATACCATCTAAATCATCGGTCACACCATTTACATCATCATTCACACAGGATTCGTCAGTAATCGCACAATTCATCATTCTTCATCTGTATCATCTCACCTATCAGCTTATACACCATGTACACCTCCGTTAAAATCATGAGCAGTATCCTACACTCATCCATTTGAGTCACATTGTCACCAACATAACTTGCATCAAAACCTACTTAATCTACATCATCGTCTGCATCAACTATGATCAGGCCCATCTTTCACAAAATAATCAACACAATCATGAAATTATCGCCATCATCATCATCTACGTCAGGGCTACCGGTTATAAATTTCAGATAAACCCAGATCAAACAAGAAAAAAAAATGTACAATAAAAAATAATGTTATTTAAGCACAAAATAATAAAGTTTTACTTACGTGATTTGAAATGATGACCCTAATTTTGATTTTTTATGATCATCTTCCCAATTATCTTCTGCAGTGAAAACAACAATATTAAGATCACTTTCCTATGGTTCAAGACTTTGTACATTTCGCTGGTTGCAAACTCCGTTCATCACATCTCTCACTAACTCAGGTTTAGGTTCCCATTCGTGTCAGTTTTGAGCACTTCTTGACAATACTTGTTTTGCCAACAACCTATCTCTTACAGTGTCTGTTTGAGTGAGTTTGTTGGTTTTGTCTTGATGTCATTTACAAGTGAAAATATTCTTTCCACTGATGCAGAAGAGTGTGGCAAAACGGTAAGGTTGGTTATAAAATCAGAAAGTGTTTTGAATTTTGAGTTGCCACAGCAGTCTTTGATGTTACATAGGGAATACCAAAAATCAAGTACAGATTTATTCAACGTTGTAATTTCTTTGAACTGTCGAAATAGTCTCCACTCATCGCCCAGATAATTTAATTGATGCTCGGTGACAATATGGGGAAAATGCAGCGCCACGTTCGTTAGTGAACTCTGAAGACTTGGCAAGATCTTGAGCCACAGCGGGATCTAAAATTCTTTAGCTGGCAACAATTCCTTCTTCCTCTAAGGGAAATTATTTTCATATTTGCACACTAAGGAAGACTAGGAAATTTAAACAATCGTACCTGAATCTCATTTTGCCTTCTCCAATTGGTGCCAGAGATAAGTGCTTTGTACATCGTCCACCCAAATACAAATTGTTTAGTGGCTTATGCATCTGGTTGTCCTTTGGGTCTGTGTCTGATATTATTTATGTATTAATGGCTTTATCTTTAATGGAAAAGCTTAAAATGGTTCGGTATTCAGAGTACACTATTGAGAACAGTGCGTGAACTCTGAAGTGTTCATGTTGAAATTCAATACTCAAAGGATTAATTTTTTCCAGTACATATTCAAAACAGACGCTGTGAGGATTTCCCTCACAACCTCTCCTGAGTTACCCGAGAGGCGCTTAACTCTAACACTATAGTTGCTCCAGCAGCGTTGCGCGGCAGTTAGTTCGGAGATAGCAGGGCTGAGACAGATGAGATTTTCATTGAACTTAATTCTTACTAGACTTTCTGCTGCGATGGCCAGCGTTGAACGGCCTGCCTTTCCGAGACAAAGAGGGGTTTAGAACAATAAAAAATAATTCAAGTCTATAATAAATCTAAATTAAAATATTAGTTCTAAATCTAATGTGTATATTAATGAAAATAGTGTCAAAAGATTTTTTTTGCATCTCATTAATGAACTATCGATTTGCAGGGGAAAAAATTATCATGGAATAGATAATTACGACGTTATGTTCGTCCCCAGGTGGGGAGGGCTTTCAGCGAAAAACCTTGGGCTTGCAAACAAAATAAAATGCATGGATTGCCACAAGGAGTGCCACAAGAAAGGCTGAGGCAGAGATCGAGAGCACGAAAATGGCTTCGCAAATAGTTTCGGTAAGGTTCAAAGAGGTTTTTGGCAGCGCCTTCTCGGGGGCGAGAGGTGACTACGGAGAAACCTGGCAAGGGCAACGTCGTGCGAGCGAAAATGTGGAAGTAAGAGTGCTTTAGATGAAGTGTAACATGAAAAGATTGTCTTTTTTGTAAGGCGAGTCAAGGAAAGGTGGTGTTTCAAAGGCTAAACACGGCTGACAGGTGTCCAAATATTATATGTAGAAAGATTCACTTAGCAAACGGTGCAAAAGGCAGCTCTGCCTTGATAGAGTGTGCTTGATAGTTATATTATAATGTGGTGATCTAGATATGACATCTTAAACCTCAAGTTCTGAGGCGGTCAACCTTGTATCGGTGAATTATTATGAGGATCTTGTATTCGTTATTTGGTTGTGCCAGGTGGAGCGCTTATTCAAAGTGTTTTTTTGTAGAACTCAATTGATTTATTTAAATAAAGCAATACGTTTTTTTTAGTCGTTATTACCCCCATATTGATCAAGTAAATGTTGAGTAGGAGGAACGCTCTTTATGTCTCATATCTTGTTATCTTTTATCTCTCTCTTTCTGAGGAATCAATCTCTATTTTCCACTTCTTTCTCTCTCCCTACAGAGGGAGAGAGAACATCAACATCATCCGCGCAACCTATTTATTATCTTCATTTGCATCGTAATCTACGTAATTTAGATCATCATCCACGTCACCTACGTCATCTACATCTATATCTTGTATATGTTACATCTACATGTACGAATTCATGTTACATGTACACTTCATGTCCGTATTACAAATCATCTACATTTTGCAAAACATCATCTACATCATTACCAACGTCATCTATCATCATCCATACCTCTTCATTTATTTCTCTGTATCCATTTTTCCTGAATCTACATCATAATCGTCATCATCTCCGTCAAAATTTACATCAAATTTTGGCTGCAGTACATTGGCATTAACATTCTCATCCACAAAATCCTTATCTATCCAAATCTATCATTCATACAATTATGATCGATACGGAAATGATGGAAATGGAACGGAAATGGAACCTTGATTTTATTCTTTACAGCCTGATGATGTTAGTGACATCGAAACGTTGCCTTTAGAGACTGACTGATTAAAAATTTTAACAATTGAGTGTTCTTTTAGTAAATGTGATAAGTGATTATCTTCGTATTTCAACACGTGTTGAGCTGGAACAGTTTCGCAAGGTTGAAAAATTGGAAAATGAATTATCTAAGTGCATGTCAGCCATTTTATTCAATGAAGTGTGTTTACGAGAACGCTTTCTCCCGACCTTACGGATGTTCGTCTCTATGATGGCTAAGCAAGACACTCAACATTGACTCGGGACTTCAGAAAGAACTTACTTTTTCATGAACTACAGCAAAAAAGGACTTTGAAGAATGAACTAAAAGCGGCTCTGGATCAAGAACAACAAATTTCCTACCGTAAGCGCGTGAAGGCGTTTGTCCTGGATATGAAGTTTCACAGTTGACAAGGGCTCATGATTATGAAAGCAACCTGACATCTGTCTCTCGCAAGCTCAACTGCCTCTACAATGAAAATTTAATTTTTCCAGAAAATTGTGCTAAGTTTTTAAATTTGATTGATGTGGTGCTTGATGAGCATGAGATAGAAGTTTTGAATCTAGGCTGGAATTACCACGCTGAGAGTCGATTTGATCCTATCAAGAAACAGCTACAGTTGGAGTTAAATATAGTGTATCAGAATACTCTCGATTTAAATCGTGATGGAATTGTTTAAATCTCTCTCGGTTTAAATCTGAATAACCGAACTTAGACGCTGCATTAATAGCCGAGAGTACCCGTAATAGAAGCCCTGGTACGAGGAATGGTTTAACTCTACTTCAACGCCAGGCCCTCCGAAATTTGCGTTCGAACAAAGAGATTGTAATACGAAAAACGGATAATGCAACAAATATGTACTATTAAAACACGATGATTAAAAGCAGAAATTAGATTGTATCCGCGCTGATAACAGTAAATTCGAACGCTTGGATCGTGATCCAACTCAACACGTGAAGAAAAAACTTAACCAACTTATTTCTAGAGTTAATGCTCTTCCAAATCATTTTAAATTTAAAAAACCAAAAGAATGCTATCAACCTGGTTATTTTTATGGCAATGCAAAAATTCATAAAAACCAGAATGATCCGCCTTTGAGGCCAATAATATCGCAGGTTCCTAACCGTCACTTATTCTGTTGTTCAAACTTTGAACAAAATTATAACTCCGTATATCCCGCAAAAGTACATGCTAAAATCTACAGATGAATTTGTTGCTTTGCTACGCAAAATACTCCGGGCGTCATAATAGCTTCACTAAATGTAGAGTCCTTATTTACTAATGTACCTGTTTCGGACACGATAGAGATAATTTTAAATTGTGTGTATGATTGTGAAGATCTTTCTCTTCCTAATTTGTTTTCTCGGTATATTTTAAAGCAACTCCTCACAATCTGTACTACTGACGCTCCTTTTCCACAAATTAATGGTAAAGATAACTCTCGATTTATCACATCTCGATTAGTCCCTCTCTCGTTTTATATAGTTTAGTTTGCCTCCGTTAGTCTTCGCCATCTCGAATTTTCTACCCTTCACGTTCGTCGTGTATTCTGCAACATTCCTTGTAAAAAAGATCAAAAAGAAATTTTATAAACAAGGGCTGTTCTTTCATCTGTTATACTTTATTCAATGTGTATTGGTTCGATATATGGGCAAATATAACAATCCCTATGAGTTCAAGTAAAAAAATTGATGTACCTGTGAAAGTAAAAGCCAGGAAAAACAGAAAAAAAACAGAAACAAGATCATTAAACAGTTTATTTGTTTGAAAATTTTCGTTTCATATACTCCTTTACTGTAAGATGTTAGGATAATTATTCGGATGCATTACAAAGTTCCCCCTAAAAGAACAGGCTTACTTCTTCTTTCACACCGAATATGATACCTACATTTATCCACCATCTGTATTTATTCAGTCCCATCCCAGGAGACAAATCGAGAGTTACCTGGAGTTTGTTTCGTCAGGTTGATGGGGTGACGATGGGTTCCCCTTTAGGGCCTACATTTGCTAACTTTTACCAGTCCTACGTTGAAAACCTGGTGTTGAACTCTATAGCGGTTAAGTCGATTTTGTAGGGCAGATACGTGGAAGACATTTTGTTGAAATTGAGACCGTAGAGCAGTTGGAGATGTTGAGGAATTTCATGACTAGTAATTCGGTGTTGCGTTTCACGTACGAGTTGAGTGTAAGTGGGAAGCTGCCATTTCTGGATGTTTTAGTTGGAGCTTCGCAGGGTGCTTTTCTGAGATCTGTGTGTGTAAAACCCTCTCATGCTGATGAAACCATAAACAATGATTGTGATGCCCTGCAAGTGGATAAAGAAGGCGTCATTCATAAGTTAGAGAATTGAGCTTATAAAGTGTGCAGCAACTGGGTGAGTTTTCATTCAGAAAGCTTAGAGTCAAACGGTTGCTGGTTAAAACTATTTCCCCAATACTCTTATTGATAAATCTATGGGAAAGTTTGTCAACCGAATTTTGAATAGTGACCATAATCCGAGACCTAACCAGCAAAATATAAATTTATTTTATGAAAATCAAATACATAACAATTACAAAATTGACAAACGTGTTTTTAAAAATATTGTCAAAACTTTCGTGTAACCAACAGATCCAGAGATGGCAATTGAAGTTCGTGTGTATTTTCAAAAACCTCAAAATCAGTGATCTTCTAGTAAGAAACAATATTTCCAGATCACGAGTCATCGACCTAGACAGAGCCAATGTGATATATCAGTTCGAATGTAACAGGAGAGAATGTAAGTCTCTCAATAAGTGTTACATTGGCATGACGAGGATGACCCTGAAACAAAGATTAACTGCGCACAGATATCAAGGTTCCATTTTAATCATATCCATATCGATCATAGATGTAAGCCCTCAAATGATGATCTGTACTTAAATGCAAAATTTTGTACAATGTTGTAAAAAAGGAGCATATTCAAATAATGGAAGCACTGTACATTCATCAGCTCAAACCTAGCCTCAACGAAAATATAATTGATTTTTTTACTTTAAAATTGTTCAGTAGGACTGGGGCTTAGACGTTTGTAACCTCCGTTCGTTCATTTTGCCTCAATCTCTGATGCCGTTAACATTGTGAATATCTGGTGTGCAATAACAACTAGTCAGCTGTAGTTTCAAACTTGTACTAATATTTTCCTATCTAGTCTTCTCGTAATGTGATTATCTTTATTTTTTATCAAGTCTGATGTGGGTTAAGTTTTGGATTGACAAAGTTTTAAAAATTTGACTGTTTCTTTTGTATTTTACAGCCTGAAGATAATGTTAGTAACAACGAAACGTTGCCTTTAAAGACTGACAGATTTTTAATTTTAGCAATTGAGTTTTCTTTTAGTAAAGATGATAAGTGATTATCTTCGTATTTTAACACGTGTTGAACTGGAACAGATTCGAAAGGTTGAAAAATTAGAAAATACATTATCATCTACTTAACCTTGATCAAGGGTTCTTGAGCTTTTTGAGTCACGGACCCATTTGAGAATCTGGTGAAAGTTATGAACCCCATTGTTAGAGAGACGCAAATAAACATAACTTTGCATTCAATGAATGCAATTTATTCGTTGTCTCACATAATGTACGATAATGACATGCATAAAGTATGAATAAAGTAAATAATCTAAAACTAGAATAGATTCATCTTGTTCAAATTGTCTAAGTCAAAAATTTTAATTTTGCTCGAAAGTTAACTTCAATGAGAAGGTTGATGTTGTTTGGCTTGAATAAGACTATGCAACTGTTGAGAGGTCCATGACAATGTAACACGCATGTCATCTTTGACATCCAATCGAGTTCGTTTCTTAATTCCGATTGAAACAAGTGCTGAAAATCCTGACTCACAAAGGTATGTAGTAGCGAACGGAATCAGAGCACACATAGCTCGCTTTACCAGAAGAGGGCAGGCTTGTGTCAACGCATACCAGAATTCTCCAAGGCTCTTCGAGCTGAACTCATTTTACTAAATTTACTTTCTCGTCAAGTCAATGGGGTTTTCCTTGGCTAGATCCTCTTCATTGATGCAGTCTATGTCGGGAAGGAAAGGTTTAGGAATCCATTTTTCAATTTTAAGGTCACTTGAGCCAAAGTAACCCTTGAAAGAGTTTCACTGAGTAACCAGATGTCTGCAGAATTGTCTCTGCAGAGAAATTGACAGGGATCTGAGACTCTCCATGCTGGGGAAGTTTTTATAACATTTCAAAGTTAACATAGTTGCCTGCCTTCAACCTCTTCTTTCACAGTGACAGCTTAGCCAGAAAGGCTTGGAGTCTTTCTAAAGCATTCATGATGGCAACTTCAGTTCTTAATTTGAATCGCCGAAGTCTCCTCATCCATAAAGCCAAAAATGCTTGCCAAATAGGCCATCCAATGCACCAACTCTTCATATCAAACTGTTCTGAAAGTGGGCTTTCTTTTCTCTCAAAAATAAAAACTTCTGCTCAAAGTTCAATCAAATGCTACAAGGTTTGTCCCTAGGAAAGCCAGCGAACTTATTTGCGGTAGAGAAGAACTTCAATGCATTGTAATCCCATTACATGACCAAACCTCTTGTAAACACGATGGTTCAGGGCTCTGGCACTGATGAAGTTGACGTCTTTCATACCAGTTGAAAAGATTTCTTTCAGAACTGGTGCGTCAAAGTCTTTAATTGACACCAATGCATGCCGATTAGGGTGGAGCGTTTTTTCAAAATTTTTGAATCTGTTAACCCTATAGCGCGGAAAATTTGCGAATCCCCGTAAGAAAAAGTGTGCAAATTATTAATCCTCTAAAGTCGATATCTTCACGTGCCGCCGAGGTGCCAAAATTTCGAAAAATAGTCAAAAAAGTCATTTTTCATAGAATTCCCAGAATGATTAATATTTATAATTTCTATAGCTACAGAGATAAGAGTATGTTAAAATATGTCACTTTATTAGATTTCATATCTCAGGTCGATCCGATAACATCTTCAAATACCGCCAGCGTCACAAAAATGATCGAAATATGGTAAATTAGAGTTATTTCCCACTTACTGATTTTTGCTGAAAAGTTAAAAATGTCAGAAGGTATATCTCTGCTATACTCAGCAAATGATGTGAAAATGTGTTGTTAACAATCGTGCCAAAAATTTAGGTCGTGTGACTATATCTTCACATGCCTGAGGTTCCTGAGCTTCAGTACATTTTTCATTATTTTCAATAGTCATTGGTAACATGCTCTCTCTCAGAGATAACGGTGTCTGTGTACAGCTCTTAGTTTATTTCAACGTTTGATGAAATAATCCAGAGCTGACCGCGTGGAGGTGGCTGTACGTCAAGTTCCGCCCTACCCAGCCTGTCGATCCACCCTTCCATATGCTGAGCTTCTTATTCAAACTTATACTCTTTTTTGGTGTTGATTAAAAGGAGAGAAGCTTCTCCCCATCAGTCTTGCTCTTATGAGCTCGTCACGAGATTCATATCCAGTAACTTTTTGTGACGCATCTGTTACCATCTTGATAATCCTCTCAGCTGCTTGAGTGTGATCAGGAAAATCGGTGATTGTAGCTAAATTCTGTTTCTCATTAATAGCTGTTCTCAAGTCGTCAGTCTTAAAAGCTTTAGTTGATGGTGGCTCACTGAGCTGCCCGTTTTGCCAATCAACCATTAGATGGTAGGCAGGAGTATCAAAAAGGATATTTGGCATTCCAAAATTTCTCAGTAGCTCATTTGATTGCTACCTGGCGATTAAAATTCTTTTCTGCCCCAACTCACGAACCTATGATGAATCATCTTTCATTATTGCTAATAAAAGAATTTTGGAGTGTGCAGAGTACGCGTTGTTTTGAATCAACGCGTACTCTGGTTCTATATTTCTATACCTAGTAGGCAGGAAGCAAGAAGTGGTTTCATTTTGACGAGATGTTTTGGTCCATCAAAAAATCAGGGTTTACATTTTATTGAGAAACATACCGGCACGTATACATGCATAATGTACTCAACTAACATTTTGAAGTATCTTAAGGATTAACTGACGATACGTAAAGCATTAATAATCTATTGGCCGTAGTTAACCATCAAGCGAGATGAATTTTACCTTTCTCCAAATTTTTAAAATGCGTGGGGCAATTGCCTGACGATACAGCTCTGTAAATTGATAACAAGTACTTCTGGTCATTACTGAGAATCTCAAAATCAACTTTAATTCCTTCTTCTTCTGCAGCTTCGACTTCAACGATGGCATTTGTTTCACATGTCAATAGCAGGTTTCCAATTGGTTCTGCGAAAGTAGCCTCCGTTCGTCCATTTCGCACATGTGATGTACCAAGATTTTTCTACCAGTCACAGTTTTACTTAGCAAAGACACTATTATCTTGTTTTAAAATGTCGTTGGGCTTTTTATTTCATAAAAGGGCTTCCCAAAATAAGGTTTCCTCTTTAATAGCATCGATATGTACATAACAGGCAAAAATCAGGAGCTGGCTGTACTTGGAAACATCAGTAATCATTCATTTGCGGACTGAACAGAAATAGCATAATTGCCAGTTTTTCCATTAATTGCTGCATACTATTAGGCTGAAATTTCAACAAATCTGGAGTGTGTTACATAATTTGTCATAGACACCACTCAAATTTTCTTGCTCTGTTCCAAAAAACAAACAAACATCGGCATCTTAGGATGCTTTATTTCCAATCAAGCCTGATACATATGATTTTAAGCATTGGTTTTTCAANCAAGGTTTCTCCAATCGTGTTTGGCTTTTGTTACTTGGCAATACGATAAGCAGCTTTGTAGGAAGCTCCAAGAAAACGCTCTTGTGTTAGGAGAAATCTGAGTTTTGGTGAAGTACCAGTTCTCTCAAATCAAGTCTTCTGCCCACGAAATACATTAACACTGTCCAATGAATTTTCAGGATGAACATACGGGAGGTGCTTCTTCATGCTTGCATTGACAAGAACCTTGCCGCACATTCAACACTATGGCCTCTGCGTCCTATCACGTCCAGAGATGAAAGTAAAATTAAAGACTAAGTAATCTTTGTTGTACGTTCTTTTTCTCAACATCTTAGAATTACGCTAGCCCTGGAACAAAATAAAGCTGTAAATTATTTGGAAAACAGTTACTCATGAACACAATAAACACGACTGACAGACTGACAAACTTTGGCAGGGACAGACAGGCATTCAGCTAACTCTCGATTTATCCACATCTTGATTAGTCCCTCTTTCGATTTATATCGTTTTGTTTGCCACTGTTAGTCAGCTTATCTCAATTTATCCACCATTCGCGTTCGTCGTGTATTTTGCATCATTCCTTGTAAAAAAATTCCACAAAATAATTCGGAAACAAAGGCTGTTCTTTTATCTGTTTTTACTCTGTTCAATGTGTGTTGGTTCGAAATATGAGCCAATATGGCGACCCCTTTGAGTTCAAGTAAAAAAAGTTGATATATCTATGAAAGTAAAAACCAGAAAAACGAAAAAACGAAAACCAGAAACAGGAGCATTAAACAATTTATTTATTCTAATATTTTCGTCTTATTTATTCTTTTATTGCAAAATGCTAGGATAATATTCGAATGCAGTTTAAAGTTACCGCTGAAAGAGCAGGTTCACTTTTTCTTTAAAACCATATATGGTACCTCGATTTATCCACCATCTCTATTTATCCAGTCCCATCCCAGGAGACAAATCGAGAGTTATTTGTGTAATGTTTGTGATGTGCATATCATGTGCAACAAGTAAACAACAGCACAAATAAGTACAATGCAAAACCAAAATTAAATTAGAACTCAGTTCACTCGGTTTTGAAGAGTTTTCAAACCGAATGAATATTTCAAATGAATATTTCAAATGAATATTTCAAATGAATATTTCAACTTAAGAAAAATTATCCCTGTTGAACATCTATCTGTTCTTTGTCTTCTTGAGAAGTGTAAAGGAACTCAAAAGTCCTACTCCGTATTACTGGCGGTGGTTCAGTGGACTTTACTGTAGTTGGTGCTATTGCAGAAGAAAAAGAAATTGACGGCTAACTGATGTCACTGACGTCGGTCATTGGCTCATTGCACAGCCACATCTTGAGTCAGCAAGCGTAACTGTGCTTAATGCTAACTCTGCCGTGCCTTCTTCCAGCTCTGCTGTTTGTTCTTGCTTTTTTTCTCATCATATTTTTCGAAATCTTTTCGCATCCTCTCTATTTTGTTGCTCATTTTGTCACAGCAAAAGTCAAAACTAACTTCAGTTGTGTGTCCTTCTATTTCAGTCACATGACTCCAGTGGTCGTCGTTGCGGTGTCGCAAAACAACCTCTGCTGACCAGACTGGCTTGTGAAGATCACGCAGTAGCGCAGCTGCAGTCAGTTGCCAATGAAGACTGAGAGGAAGAGGATGTATAGCAATTATGCGCTGTGCGAAGCAGCTTCGCCTCGCGCAATAAATAGCAATACCTCCAAATAAAAATAGTGGGAGATCTGTTAATGCATGCATCATTCCTTACGAATACAATACGTCACACTTAACGTGTTTGTATGATATTT
>JACJUY010014296.1:0-17902 GCA_014220935.1 Platorchestia sp. MABIK | reverse complement strand
GCTGACTGGCGTTACAGCTGACTGGCGTTACAGCTGACTGGAGTTACAGCTGACTGGAGTTACAGCTGACTGGGGTTACAGCTGACTGGGGTTACAGCTGACTGGCGTTACAGCTGACTGGAGTTACAGCTGACTTGAGTTACAGCTGACTGGCGTTACACCTGCAGTTCCAACACGCAGCTGAGTGTTCGGTCAAACGCAGGTCGAAACGCAATTTCAGATCCTGTCTTTGATGACGTGATGTCGTAGCCAATGAATCGAGTCGAGCCAATCAAATGTGACCGAATGATGTAATTAGTGGAGTGATCAGCGCTTTGATGCCATCGTTCAACTAAATGTTGTTTATCCCACACGCCTGTTCAGCTCTAATAAAGTTTTCTCACATCCAGGAGAATTAAGTTTTTTTCCGCCCTGGAAATTAATCGTATCTTACACCCTCAAATTAACATTTTCTTTCTCCCAGTAAATAACTTTATCTTCCGGCCAGCAATGTAACCTCATCATCCGCCAAGTATTTTAACCTGGTCTTTTAACCAGCAAATCGACCATATCTCCCGCCCAGTATGTGCCTTTTAACCAGCAAATTAACTTTATTTTCCATCCAGTATTTTAACCTTGTCTTCTCACCAATAAATTAACCTTATCCTCCATCCAGTATATCAACTTTGTCTTCAAACCAGCAAATTAATCTTATCCTTATCTTCCACATTCACTCAAATTAACCTTGTCTCCCACGAGGCTAATAACTTAATTTGCCACCCAGCAAATTGCCCTAATCTTCTGCCTAGAAGATTAACCTTATCTTCCCCTGGTATAAACAACCGTCTACTATCGTGCTGAGAAATTGCTGCACAAGAATAACCATTGACCACTTCCGTTTGTCTCAATTTTACCCAATGCAATTAGTCCTCAACCTATGTTAAAAATATTCAAAAGAGTGTTGTATGTGTGCAGGTTTTGTACTGTATACAAATAGAAATTGAAAAATTAAAAACTTCGTAAATATCGTCGAGTTACTGTCCTTCTGTGAACTTATTAAGAAATGTAGAATTGTGACAGATAAACTAAAGACTATTTCGCGGTTGCTACAGGTATAAAATTGCAACAGGTTAGCTACACACAATTGCACAGTTGCTACAGATATAAAATTTAAACTGAAACAGGTTAGCTACATACGATTGCCGATTGCGCGGCTGCTACAAGTGTAAAATTGTAACAGATTAGTGACCTACCATTGCGCGATCGCTACATATAAAATTGTAACACGTTAGCTACATACGACAGCGTGGTTGCTATGGTCCGTTTGGTTAGGGGGGAGGTAGCAGAATTCAAAAGCCACCTTTACTGCATAATTACATTTTCATCCTTTCTGAGAAGCGAAAAAAATATAATTGCACCATATCATTTCAACTTGCACGCCATAGTCTAATTGACACAAAGGTGGTGAAATGATTGAAATGATATTTAGTAGCACCGGAACGTAATTGAGCAATTTACATAGTGGTACACATATGTACCACTACGCAGTGAACGCGTTAAAACTGTGTTCCCATATCGCTCTCCATATTGGTAGTGTATATGCCTGTAAGATTTACCTAAAGTAGGATGCTTTTTAATCCGATAGAACTGAGAGAGAAACTCTCTATCCAGAGTCAGCAGCTCCGGCCAATATTGCAGCCAATATCATAACCAATTTCACAGCCAATATCATAACCAATATCACAGCCTATATCATGGCCAATATCATCAACAATATCACAACCAGTATCATGGCTAACATCATGACCAAAATCACAGCCAATATCATAACCAATATCACAGCCAATATCATGGCCGATATCACAGCCAATATCATAACCAATATCACTGCCAATATCATGGCCGATATCACAGCCAATATCATAACCAATTTCACAGTCAATTACATGGCCAAAATCATAACCAATATCACAATCAATATCATGGCCAATATAACAGCCAAAATCATAATCAATATCACAGCCAATATCATGACTAAAATCAGGGCCAATATTATCGTCAGTACCCTGTATCCAAGATACTCAAGGTTCACGAATTACTGTGTTAAGTTTGGTATCAATAGATGCAAGTCGAAGTTAGATCAGATGCTAATTTAAGCCTTTCTAACCACAACAATGGCGCTCCAAAGAGAGGAAGGAGGAACGTACCATTTAGTACCGAATGAAAGGAATGAGGAATCTATGCACAAAGTGCATAGCAACAGCGAGTTGAGGAAATAGTTTGAGAAGATAAAAGTTGAAGAAGAGAGTAGTAAAGTCTGAAAAACAGAATAGAAGTGAACCAAAACAGATGATCTGTTGCAAAACAAAAATCATTTCATTTCAGAAAAAGTAAGGCCTATTTCACCTTTAGCTAGGAACCTCACATACCTCACTAGGGTACCAGTATTTAATCCCGCTATTCCCACCACTTAATCCCTTTGGTGCCGGTATTTAGTCCCGACGGTGCCGGCATTTGATCCCGGTGGTCGAAATAGCAGATCCCGGCGACTGTTCGGATCAGCATCGCTCAGTCTGTGAGCTTTGCATTAATTCACGGCGATATTCCGGGGCCGGTGTGTGCGATGTGCACTGGAGGAACAGACCTCATTTCTACGCCAAATTATCATAAATGCCAGCTCAATTTAAACGATTTGGGGGGGGGGGATAGGTAGAGAATTACCGTAACTCAATTTCCCCACTTGTGCATGTTGGTGCAGTTGTCACGATATTTTCTAAAAATTCAATTCAAAATTTATATTCAAATCGAATAAGCCTATGTCACCGCATCTAAATGTTGTTGGTAACACAATTTTCGTGAATTTTTCTAAAAAATCATTAACGATTCCTGCTAGCTTAATTTCAACATTTGTGCATGTTATCGATAACGAAATTTTCATGAATTTCCCTAAAATATCGTAACATATAAAGTTAGCAAATATCACAATATCTGAATGATGTCGATAGAGCAATTATCATAAATTTCATCGGAAAATCACAAACGATTCAACACTTTCAACGCCACTTTTGTACGTCTACGCATTTTCCTGATCGTCATTTTGCATCTCGTGGATTTAGCCTCACGGAATACGCAAATGATTAAAATTAAAATATATATAAAATTAAGTTAAAATCGATCATGACAAAGTCACGGCTCTAATTCGTGCAAGACGTGTAGCTCCGTTGGGCTTTATCTTTATCCTTTCCAATTTTAAGTTATTGTGTTTTATCTATATCTTTATCCCACCGAAGTGATGTTCAAATTTAAATTGTCGTGTTATATCTTTATCTTTATAACATCGAAGTGATACTCAATTTAAAATTGTCGTGTTTTATCTTTGTCTTTATCACATCGAAGTGATGTTTAAGATTTGTCTCCCGCGGTGCCGAACTTGCAAAAAATAAATTAAATAAGATTTTTTTAATAAAGGTACTTTATTCAATGCGATACTTCATCGAATTTAAAAATTTTGAGACCCAATATTTTCACCCTCAAGGACCTTAAAACTCTAAACACTAAGGCAACGTAGAGTACAATGGAACTGAGCTGTTTTCATTTTTGGCACGATCACCGCGTTTCCGTGGTTGTTAACGGTTGGTTAGCTTAGGTTAGGTTAGGTTAGGTTGTGGGTAGCAGAATTGGGTGATCGACCTTACTGCTAGAATACATTTTTATCCTTCCTAAGAAAACTGAAAAATGCAATTGCACGATTACTTTTACAGCGTATGATAAGTATTTCTAAAAAGGTCGTGAAACAGATGACACAACACTGACTTACACCGGAGCGTGAACGAGCAATGTACCCAGTGGTATATGTATGTCCCAATAAGCAGAGAAAGTGTTAATTCAAAAGTTTGAATAAGTTTGCATAATTTCATTAAACATTAACGCTTTATCAACCAACATCCTTTCTAAAAAACATCAAGAAATCCCTCACATCGTTCTTATACTCTAAATGATTCGATAACATGTTCAAACCGTACTGGGTTTCTTGCATGATGATTTAATAGAAATATTCAATATTTCGTTTAATAGTCGTTAATATTTCTTCAACATTCGGTGATATTTTATTAATGTATACTGGTAATATTTAATTTTCTGTGCAAAGCAAAACAATTCTGCTGTTACTGGGTTAACTTTGACGGAAATATCGATTTCCCTCACAAATTTGGGAAACTTGAAGAATAAACTCCGACTTGTTTGTGTCGGAAGGAAATTACCATAAACTTGAAAATTCTTATTAATTTCGGTGATCTGCGTGCAAAAGTTGTGCCGAAGTGGGAACATTAATTGCCAGAACGAGGTAACTGAGGGCTGTTTAAAGCCCTCTTTGAAAATTGGCTTTTGCAAGCTGTTTACTTCTGTAAATGATTAGTTCTGTCGGTTTCTGCAAGCTGTCTATTTCTGTAAATGATTGGTTCTATCAACTTCTTAACCCTTTTTCCTAAATCAACTGTCTTAGTAAGAGAAAGTCTGAAAAAATGCACTTACTCATTTTTATCTAGTTTCATTAAATAAGGGTGTTCATCAGAATAAAGATCGAAAAAATACAATTGAAAAACAGTAAATTTTTTTCCGACGAAATAAAATACTGCAACTCAAACGTGCAGGAAAAATTTCAAAAAAAATTTTCGTGCAGGTTATTAGGCAACATGGTTTGTACCTTTTTTGATACAAGAAAATGCTCAATTCTGTTTCCACCGTCACGTTTTTACTAACGTTTTCAGTTTTGTAACCGAAAGTTATACACCAGAACGACAGCCATCCTCTGTTGCCTACCTACGCCACATGAACTTGTTTTTATTTCCAGTTCATTTAATCAATTTTTGAAATTGAGGAATATATTTCAACATTACGTTTTCAGTTTTTTAATCAATTCTTCTTTACTTTGAAGTACAAATTTTGGAAATACATTCTCAGATTTTTACTCAATTCTTCTTTCACATTGAGAAATATGTTTTAGATTTTCAGATTTTTAAATACATTTTTTTTACATTAAAGGATATATTTCAAAAGTACATTTTCAAATTTTTACCCAATTGTTTCTTAAATTGAAGTATATCTTTTGAAAATAAAGTTCATCTTGGCCTACAGAAATCCCCATGAAAGTGTGTTAAAATTTTCTTTTAAATTCGGGTCGAAAAAATGTAGTAGAGAAAGAAAATGCAAGGAGCTGATGAGACTGAAGTAAAAACTAAATGGTAAAAATCTGAAACAAAAATTTCTGACTTTAAAAAGTCGGGTAGAAGAACTTTTTTGAAAAAACTTATGGAGTTTAGATTAAAAATCTTGAATAGAATGGATTGGGTATTGAATTCTAAGAGGGAATCCAGTTAATGAAAAGTTGGAGTAAAAATAGGATTAGAAATTTGTGTAGGAAGCTATGGCAAAAATGTAGGGAGGGAAAAATTAAATGCTTATAAACTTCAACAAAAAAGATGAGGCGCCATACTGAAAACTAAATCTAGGGAATAAAAAACCAGTGCAATAATCTAGGATAAAAAAATAGGGTAGAAAACTATAGGAAAAATCTAGGGAAGGAAAAGCCAAAGTAAAAAGTTAGAATAAAAATAAAATAGGGTAAAAAATTGTAGATAAATCTAGCGAATGAAAAGCCAGGGTAAAAGGCTAAGATAAAAGCCAATCGAAGTAGTAATATTCTTCATTTATGAGTGTACTCACATGTTAAAGATCTTCGAATCCTGATTTCATTCATTAATGAAATCCTAATTTCATTTATTTATTCATGATACAAAATTAAAGTGTGGTTTCTGCCAGAAAACACTAAGTTGAACTCGCTGCAATCAGAACGTACTTCCAAATTTATTCCAATAATAAATCAGCGGGTTATTTTTCATCATCTAATAGCACAGTTTAATGCTGAAAAGTGTTCAATGTAAGTTCTCTGTAGGTCATTTCATTCAGGTACTTCGCTTTTTTTCATCATACTTTTTACTTTTGAATTATTTTCCTAAATACTTTCTTTTGTTAATTTCTTCTTAATGCGGGATTTTCGAAGTGTCTTACTTGTTTTCTATGAACCTTACGGACTTTTCTTGCTATTTACGAGTCTTTCCTGCTTCCCCACGCCCTCATCCTTTCCGCACTCCCTGTTCTTCCCGTCCACATCCTCCCCTCTCCCCAGTTCCTCCAGCAGAGCAACTGGCGAGCCTCGTTTACAGTTGCTTTTTGCCGAGCAACTTCCTGCCGGACAAGATTTGCGAGAGTTTTAAATTTTTTGCTCGTGCTTCGATGATCCTGAACTGAAGTTTTTGCTCGTTCTTGTTCGTCTAAAAATTAGCTTTGATTAAATAAATCTCTTCCTCTTCGCAGACAGATCTGCAGTGGTTGAAACGAGTTTATCATCAGCAGGGGAGTTTTGCTGATATTGAAACCATTTTATTCGTATCAGCATGGAATTTTTGCTGATATTGAAATGAGTTTATCCTTTTCAGCAGGGGATTTTTGCTGATTTTGAAAAGAATCTTTTTTATAAGCATGGGATTTTTACTGATTTGAAACGAATCTTTCATATCAGCATGGGATTTTTGCTGATTTTGAAAGGAATCTTTCTAATCAGCAGGAGATTTTTACTGATTTTTAAATGAATCTATCCTTTTCATCTGATTGATATGAGTCTATTTGTTTCAGAACTGAATTTATGTATTTTTACGCCTGATACATAATTCATTTAATGATAAATCACAAAAACACTCATTTCATTCGAATTATTCAGACGGGCCAATTTTCTTGATCTTTAAACAGCACCAACGGTCAACGTGTGAGTGTAATATATGAAGAATTCTACACCAAAAATGCCTCGTTATCTCCCTAAGCTCAACGATGAATTAATTGTTTTTGTACATATAATCCCAGCTCGGGATGTGAATCTCACAAATATCCCACGAGTTGAAACAATGTTCATGAATTGTGAATGAATAATTAAACCTACGAATGTTGATCTCACTCACATATACCACTGGAGTCAAAACATTTTTAAAAAGAAGTTGACTAAGCCTACGTTGCAACTAAAGTATTCTTGTGTTCTGAGATACTGAAATACAGAGATATTAGGAACTTCTCAAGATGCAACAGCGGCCTTGTCTCGCCTACCTACATTGGAAATATTTATCAGAGAAAGTTAACTGGTTCGGCGCCGCCGACGGCAGAAGTTCGGAGAGCTTTAGTGCTTAGTGCGGGCTTAATCGAATTGTAGACTTTGCTGGGCCGGGTGCTAGGTTTTACTGAAGCCATTGCTGGCTTTCACTACAATGGATCTCAGATTCTACAGTACTGATTGGTAGATTTTGCTGTACTCGATGTTAGATTTTACTGCTCTTGTCACTTGATTTTACTGCAAAGATTGATCAGCTAAAACCATTGCTAGATTTTACTATACTGGTTTCTAGCTTGTACTATAGTGTATGATAGATTTTGCTGGTCTCGATATTTGTTTTCACCGTGCCGGTTGCTCTGATTGACAGATTTTACTGTACTGGTTGTAAAATTTTTCCGTACTGGTCATTTGATTTTACTGTGCTGTATGCTACATTTTTTGTCCTAGTTGCAAGATTTTACTGCACAATATTTCCTCTCAATTCACATTAGCATTGCAGAATTTTTGCAAATTAACATTCTTTTCAATAACTACTTGCCCCAACGTGTGCTAAGTATTGGTTGTATTGATATTGTTTTAAATACCCATTTAAATACAATCTTTTATTAAAAATAGCATTTCATGGACCTATTTAATGCACTGGCTTTCAATCTTTGAAAAAGGTTTAAATTTTAACATCCCTTTTAATGGTTATTCTATTTTGTTCTATTTCTACCGTAGTTTCAACGATCATTTCAATATATTTGTATTGTGTTCTTTGTGAAATACTTATTATGTCATACAGGAAGGAGTCAAAATTTTTGTCCCTCTCTAGAGCAGGGCATTTGAGAGCTACAAAATGATCCCTTCATTTCGTTTGCGGCTCTCATATCTGCAATTGACAAGAAGCGGCTAGGAGCAACATCACGACTTTTGAAGCCACTTCACCCTCTGAATTTTTGGGATCCCTTGAAGTTTGGAGCAACGTCGGTTTTCCCTTGCGCCACCAAGCCTTTAATGCTGGCTGGGTCTTATAGAAATCTTTCTTTGACTTGAATCTCACTCTCTTGCAGCCAGAGAAATTTCCGTGAGAAATTTCTGCTGGGCATTTCGAGCGAGGTTGGAAAACTGAAACGTCTTGTCAAAACTTCTGCGATTCATGGTTGAGTTTACGCCGCGTTGTGGTTATAAAGTTACCTCAATATTTGAACGTATTACACTGCAAATGTATGTTTTGTTTCCCCGAACATTCGAACGTAAAACGCTGCAGATGTATATATTTGGTAGACGTGTATAAATTGTTTACATATTTATTGCATTTGTAGGGCTAATTTTGAACATGCTTCTTTGTAAATTGCGTTAAAAAGTTCAATGAAAACTTTACTGAACGATTTTCGCGTTCCAATAAAATCTTTCTCTTTATGAAATCCAATGTTAGTTTAAGTATCTTAACCTAACTTTGTAAATTTAGTCGTCTTCTTGAGAAAATTTGTAATTAGGACTTTTGGATGATGAGTGCAGTCAAACTGAATTCATATCCACCCTCAAACCGGACCTAAGTAGAGATTTGAGTGCAGTTAAACTGTCCATTGCTTCAACCTACTGACATATTTTTGTGTGTGTGTTGTGTGTTTGTGCGCGTCTGCGCATGTGAGGACCCATGTGTAAATGTGTGATTGTATGTGCTTGTGCATGGGTGTGTAAGTAAGAATATGAGGGTATGTGTCAGTTCTACTACTGTTGAAATAAGGATTAGGATCTAAATTTTTTATAGATATTTGATTATTTATTTTGTTAAACTTGTCTGTATTTTCTAAGTTTGATCTATTTTATGTTTCAGCAAGGAAGATAGAATGATGATATTCCGAAATGTTTACCATGGAAAACAATTCAAATGTTCATCTTTACAATGTTCCTTTTTTTCATCTAACTAGTGAAATTCTTAAAAAATCGACATATTGGATATGCAAACCTACCATATTCTCACAGCTGTTTTAGGGGATACAATTTTGTGATTCTAGCAGAAATTATCGTGAATTTGTGTCAGAACCTATACATGACAATAACTATCATTATTATCAGGGATTTTAAAGTCGCATGTGAAATGATCAAAACAACGGAAAATTCTGTCGTTACCATCATTTTCATGGATTTTAAAGTCGTATATGAAATGATATGAGCAACAGAATACTCTGTTATGTTTCTACAAACTCCTGATTCCCCTCATTTATTCCTAACTGCGCTCCACTGTTCCAACCAAAAACGAAGTCGAGAAAAATCTTCAATCAATGTTCCGCAAGCTCTCCGGACGGGCAGTAAATCAAATCTTGGGAGCAATATCCGTAGACTACTTCCCCTTTGTCTTCTCTGCTGTCGAGCGGAGATGTGAATTTGCTACTAAAGTTCTTAAATATGCCTCAGCTTCAAACTTCATTCAAGATTAGATGAGTAAATGGCCTAAGATGAAGGCACCTAAACTTAGAAAAGTAATTAACAAGCGCCTTAAATTGAGACGACTTTTTATAGCTCGCTCGGGAGTTTTGGAAGATGACTTTTCAGAATATCGTGTTTGGCTTCTGTCGAAAAGGTCTTTAAAACTTGGTCATTTTTCTTAAGACTTAATTATTTTATTCTCACTCTTTAGTTTCATTGAGATATTTCACCGCGGTCTATGACATGTACCTTTATTCATTTTGTCCTGATTTATTCTTTTGGCAAAAAACAGTATTTACAACAAATAACATTGTCCATTATTACAAACACTATTGAAGCTCGAGTGTTCTGCTGATGTATTGAACGTTTTCATTCTTACACTCGACATTTAATCATTTTATTTCCACTTATAGAAAATATTTTTGCAAATTATCACAAACGCCCTTGAAGCTAGAGAGCACTGTTGGTGCATTAGACTTTTCTTCCTTGCATCCGATACAATGGAATGACACATTCTTATGCTAAATGACACACTGTAAATTACATCTTCTGAGGCAAAATGGTATTTTCTAAATGACATATTCTGAATGACATGTTATATTCTAATGCTAAAAGACATTTTAAATGACATATCCTAATGCAAAAATGACAGATTCTAATAGCAAAACATTAATTGGGTCGCGCCTTCATTTAGCTTCGATTAGGTATTTTTTACACAATTCAATTTGTGACTACTGGTCGGTCAGCAGCATTATGAAAACTCCCTCCGTGTCCCACCGGTGGCTCACGTCTCAGTTAAAGTGTTAAGAAGAGAACCTTTGGAAAAACAGTCAAAAAGTCCTCGAAGACTAATACCCTAAACCCCCTCAGTCGATCGTAAAATTAGCCTGATCAATGTGCTGACTATTTGAATTTTTCTGAACTAATCTCGAATAAAATCAAAAATTATAGCTCTTCGACAAACATAATTCGGAAATTGACATAACCTTCATTCGACTGGAGAAATGTGCGGCAAAGTCTACGGAGTTTGCTGCGAAGATTCAATCTACTTTTTGAACAAGCTACGAATTTTAACTATGCTTATAGCTTTTTAATGGCCCATCCTGAAACACAAAATACTTATGAAAATAAAAAACGTATTTAATGCGTAATCAATTTTCAACGTGTCTCAAAACGGGTTAAAAACACATTGCATTTTTGGTACGTTGGAAACAACGAGTGATTTCATCCTTTGATGCTCGTTGCAATACCTTACCTACAAGCGCTAAAATGTGAAAAGGTGTTTGCTTAATTTCTGTAATTTTAATTTTTAATTTTAATTTAGCTCGTCTTACATATTACTCTTGTAACATTGTTTTTTTATCCCAACGGAGTATAACTACAAAATAAAATTCCTACGTTTCAGCAAATTTCCGCAATACTGTTTAATTTTACCCGCTGAAGTATGACTGTAAAATATGATCCCAACATATCACCATGTTTCAGTTATATCGATAAATATTAACGCACTGCAACAAAACTGCAAAATTAAATGCCCGTACTTCATCTTCAAATTTATGCATTATTTTTAGGATATCATTTTATAATTTCTGTTTCAGCTTTCCATTTCAGAGGACTTTTTGTGAAACTCAAATCATGTTCTTTATTACGTCACATCGAGCCAACTTTTCATTTTATTTTAATCTTGTTTTTTCAATTTTTCACGTTTTTTAATGTTTTTTTTAATACGTCACATCGAGCAAACTTTCATGCAAAAATCTAGTAAATCATCACAGTTAAGAATATTAAAAATACAAACAATGAGTCAATTCTCACTTGGAAAGTTGCGTACTCTGCTCACATTATTGACCGTTAGATTTGAATAATCTTTTTGTTTCACTGGTAATAATGTGCGTGATGAATAAATATGCCTTAAATCTTTAAAATTTTTAAATTACATTTTGGGAGGAATAGCCTTAGCCCTTCACTGCATGGTGTGACGAATATGACACATACCGAATTTTGCGGTATGTAGAAATAATCAATTGAGACAAGTGCATTTCTACCGTTTGTCCAGCTCACGAGACACACTATACACAAAGTGAACGCGTATGATACGCGTATGATACACCCCTCAAGCAGTAGAGCTCAGTTTGGACGCCATTACAGACAAAATAAGTTAAAAACATTTTCTATACCTAAAATAATTCATGCATTTAGGGCTACACTTTTTCTACAGTTACCCAGTTTCCTTCGACATCCAGTCTTTGAACTTCCTAATCACTCACTCAATACTACTTTCTGACATCACAAACTGTTGCCTTACATCTCCCTCTCGCCAATTTCTTACTTACATTGAATGCAAAAGGCCAATTACAGTTACAATTAAAGGCCAATTACAATTAAAGGCAGTAGACTTATTTTTGAGTCAACCATTCGCCTGTGACGTGTAGTCTTCGAACTTCTCAGTTAGTCCTGCTTCCGATTATTCTACATACCTTTACCACAGACTGTTTTACATCTCCCTCTCGCAAATGTCTGACTTATAATGAATGCAAAAAGCCAATTAGCACGCTTCACTGCACACTAAAAGCTTTATGTCCCGCTCGAAGGCGCTACACAGTCTCCCATGAGACCCAAATGCCCGCCTCACACACGGCAAAGATGACAGACCTTTCATCACTCCCAGAATTTCGCAATAGCTCAGGAAAACAGTCCCTTTAAAAGTGGGAGCGAGAAGATGAGAATATCATCTCGAGGCAATGGAGTCTTTATTGCCGCGCGAAGAGATGGTTCGGAGTAGACCCAGAAATGTGATACATCCTCTTTAAGAAACAAATATTACTTTGCCTGACAGATAACAGTTGTAACAGATGCCGAGCACGGGCTTAGCTCGTAAATCTGCAGGAGTGCAGCTATATAGCAGCTTCAGCTGCAGCTGTTTAGCTGTGTGGTAGTGGGGTATGGGACAGTAAGAAAAATGATGTGTCCAAACGCTTCTCTCTCTAACTAATTTTCACTAACGAGAGAATCTCAGATTTTAAGAATGGTACACCCCCACACAAACAAATGAGTAATATTGCAATTTGCACGAGTAAAACATAAACACAGCTTTCGTAACAAGACATTTCAATGAGTCTACAGAAAGTAGATATTATAACGAGTACTTTTCACCAAGTTCCGTGATAGACAGACTTATTTCTCCATGATCCAGTTTTTTTAGGATTTTTTGTGTTTTTGAGCCGAGATCTGTTCGGTAAATATTCTTGGGACGTTATACTAGCAATATTTTTCGAACTGTACCAACAAAAATTATATCCATAACAAGATTCTATGCAGAAAACGCACACGTACAAATTGATTTACATCATTTATGAGACTACAGAATTTTTAATATTTACTGTCTAATTTACTTGCTCCGATTACCGATGTTCGCTACCGAAATGTGAATTTTTATTACACTATACGTTAATAGGAAAGTCAAACACATTTAGAATACCAGGAGCGTGATTATTGCATCCCATTTACAATTTGTTCAACTTCCTAATGCCAAGTTTGTATGTTCGTTCTGTTCATTCTATTTCGACATCGGTTCTCAAATTTCACACATTTTTTCCGGACGATGCATTTTTTTCAAAACGACTGGCATTCAATTTTTTAAGAATTTGAGTTCTTTCACCCGAGGGTGACTAATGTCAGAGGTCGAATAATTTTTTTTTGTGCTCTCGATTGATAAAATTAAATTTTCATTAAATTAATTTTTTCTTCTTCTTCTAAATCTAGTAACATATTTTTTTTAAAAGTTTTTCGGAGAATGGGGAAACTAGAATGCGTTATGAAATAAAATGGCGTTTTGATTTTTATTTAGACGGCCAGTTTAAAATCATCAGTACCAAAAATAAGCGGATTTGTCTCTAAAAAGTTATAAAAAGCAATAGAATAATTTTTGTAAAACCAGGTAAATTAACGGAAATATTTCATTGCTAAGAAAACTTTGAAAAAATAACATCTGACACAATCGCGTGCGATTAAATCATTAAAGAAAGAATTCCGTACTACAGCGTTCGTCCTGCGAATTTGCGCTCTCATTCTCTGCAATACGAGCAAAGGCACGAAACCTTGCGTCCGGCTACATATTTAGGATATATTCCACATTTTCTGAGCTGCAGAACCTCCTGATTGCATGATACAGAAAAGGAATTTTTTCCGTAGCCTCCACGATGTCACCAAAAACTGGGAACTTCTGCATTTTGTGGACTTTTCAATTTCGTGGACTTTCACATTTTGTATATTTTCTCATTTAATGAATTTTCACATTTTCTGAACTTTCACATTATTTGGACTTCCACATTTTGTGAACTTTCATATTTTATGGACTTTTTCTCATATTTTGCACTTTTTCTCACATTTTTTGAAGCGTCTCTCACATTTGGGGACTTTTTCTCACATTTTAAGAACTTTCACATTTTTTCAGAAGCTTGACTCCATCACGAAGCTAGGGATACATGGCATCCACCCTATCCACCGTGACAAAGGGAACATGGTAAAACTGTTACGCATTGTTTAAAAACAGCACATGTGGTGAAAATATTTTCGCATATGCTAGGTGTTCTGCTTAGCAGTTGAACTGAGCCCTGTATCTGAGGTGCTATATCTGAGGCCCTGTATCTGAGGCCCTGTATCTGAGGCCCTGTATCTGAGGCCCTGTATCTGAGGCCCTGTATCTGAGGCCCTGTATCTGAGGCCCTGTATCTGAGGCCCTGTATCTGAGGCGCTGTATCTGAGGCCCTGTATCTGAGGCGCTGTTCTGAGGCGCTGCATCTGAGGCCCTGTATCTGAGGCCCTGTATCTGAGGCCCTGTATATGAAGCGCTGTATCTGAGGCACTGTATATGAGACCCTGTATATGAAGCCCTGCATATAAGGCCCTGTATAAGAGGCCCTGAATAAAAGACTGTGTAATTTAGACCCTCATTTCAGGTCTTCTGATCGCCACGGACGCCTCTTCAAGAAGCGCCTTTCAATTTCCCAAACTAAAACTCAATTTCAAGAATTTCTCAAGAACTTTTGGGCCCCGTTTTGATGGCAACACTCGAGGTAATGAACTGGCTACGATGGGATTTACTTTCGGGGAACGCATTCGGGAAAATGGAGAGGATCTGATGAAGATGGGGTAATGGGGATTGTTGGGTCACTTTTAGGGAGTTTTGGGGATGTTTAGGGTAATGTGAAGGTATTTAGAAAGATGACTTGTTCAAATTTAAATGGGCTTTCAGAATATCACTCGAAAAATCAGCACAAAAACCGGTATCAGGGGACGTTTTGGGGAATTTCAGGAATAATAGAACAGGTGAGAAGATATTTGTGAGGATGATTTTTTGAATTTAAAAGATGATAATTAAAGGAAACGTCTGCAAAGTAGTCGATGTCAGATTACTTTTTTGGGGTGAATAACACATAAGTGCATAATTAAGTATATAAGAATTATATTCTTGGGGACTATATCAGAATTTCACCCATACATTTTTTTCATTTCATTTCTTGACTCATCGTTTATATTTTAAATGATCTTAACTTTGATGATTTACTAGCTTCTTGCATGAAAAGTTTGCTCGATATGACGTAACATAAAATATGATTTGAGTTTGATGAAGAGATGAAAAGATAGAAGTAAACACCAGATCACAATTAAAGAATTAAATTTAGGACGGTGTTTATATCAAGCCCAGTTTCTAAATGAATTTCTTGGCTGTAGCATTTGCTTTTATAATAACAGTTTCTCTTTAAAAATACCTTTTAATAACTCAAAACTTGTGCGTTTTTTTTTATCGAACGTTATCGACTGCCGTCATTTTTGATGGTCCGTGCAGTTTGCATTATAGCACAATCAATTTTCTATTTCATATTTACTATCTAATTCATGAACACCTTTTATTACTGAGCTATTTGTTCAGCTAGTCCTATTATTTCCCTTTGTTCTTTAGCACTGATATTCCCCCATTTGTTTCCCAAGCACTGATATTTTCCTATTTGTATCACAAACCTAATGAATTCCCTATTTGCATCCCAAGTCTTATAATTTCCCTATTTATTCCCAAGCACTGACATTTAATCTATTTGTTCCCCAAACTTAAAAACTTGTTCCCAATGCTCTGATATTTCCCAACAAAAATCTACGTTTCCCAGCATAATATTGCAAAATTTTTCTTTCTAATGTTGAACAAAAGCGTTCATTCCTCAGCTACAGATTTTTCGTCAACCTCAACTTGCATTGGGGCCAAAATAAATCAACACGTTGATTAAATTGCCAGATTCCAAATTTCTAAGCAACATAAAATTACGAAAAAAGGACTATATATAAACAATAACATGGAATGCTGAATGATGTATCTAAACCTACAAATATTTAGTAGAGAAAATATGTAGGAATATGTAAAATAAGTAAGTAAACATAAGTTTACAACTATTTCAGGATGTACATACATTGATTCTTCGTTCCATAGCCGTTATTATTATTCATGGCTTCGAGACATTTAAAGTAGTTCACCACCAGCACAAGTTTCGGGTATTATCTTATTCCGTTCTTCTTCATATTGGGACCTCTCTTCTGAATCTTCAATTTCAATTCCATCCACAAGTTTTCGATCGGAATCATGACCGGGGATTGACTTGGCCATTCTAAAATGTTTATCTTCTTCATCCTCAACCATTCCTTGGTTTCGTTTGCAGTTTGCTTTGGATCGTTGTCTTGTTGGAAGGTCCATCCCCGTTCCAATTTTAACAAACGAGCTGAACGTGGGAGTTGTTCTTCTAGCATTCCACGATATTTCCCGCCATTCATGGCTCCTTCAATGATGTGAAGTTTACCTACCCCTGATGAGCTGAAGCATCCCCACACCATGATTGGACCACCCCCAAACTTCACAGTGGGTATGGTGCACTTTGGTTTATACTCTTCGTTTTGTTGCCTCCAAACTTGGTATGTGCTATTTCACCCCAATAGTTCGATTTTGGTTTCATCTAACCACAGTACTGAGTTCCAAAACGCTGCTGGCATGTTCAAATGATCGTTGGCATATTTCAGACTGGCCTTGACATGACTTTTCTGGAGAAGAGGTATCCTATAAGGGGTGCGGGAGCAAAGACCTCCACGGCGAAGTGCCCTGATGATCGTGTGTTTGCTGGCTTCGAATCCAGATGCCTTGAGATCATCCTTCAATTTTTCACGAGGAGGTTGAGGCCTCTGCACTACTGTTCGGACCAATTTTCGAATCGAACAGCCCGGTCGTTAATCTTCCGTGGACGGCCAGTTCGAGGCTTGCTGAGAGTCGTATTCCGGTATTTCCACTTACGTATTATTGTTCCAACCGAGGCTAAAGGAACACATAGTTGTGCATATATCCTCCCATATCCCAATCCTTCATTGTGGAGCTCCACAATACGTTCGCGAAGGTCTTGGCTGATGTCCTTATTCTTACCCATGCTTACGACCTTTCAGCACAAGAGCTGCTGTACCAATGACACGTTATTGGAGATGAATGCGGACGAAAGTTCGGTTTCTAAATAGTAGAATGTTCTGTGATAGCTGTGGGAGCGGTGGGAGCTCATGACTCGGGATACAAAAACATAGTAACTTCAACAGTTTATTTACTTGTCGAATATTTGTTGAATTATTTCAAAATTTGCACGCATCTCAAAAAATTGGTTGAAAATGTATCACAGAAACTGTGTTTATTCCAGTAGACACTCTGAAGTAATACATATATAAGGCTAAGACTATGGACGGATAGATGACAAACGAAAAGTTTACTGCAGAGCAACAACGACTTTTCAATCAAAAACACAATACTAATCATCTTATTCGTTACTCGCCACTCACCACACCACCAATTACCACACCACCATCACCACACCACCATCACCACACCACCATCACCACACCACCATCACCATACCACTAGTCATCACACTTGCCCTTGGAACACACTTTGCTGAGCACATCAGCAGCCTCGATGACGCCATGTTTGGCGGCGTGCTTGATGAGGTCGTGCGCCTCTCTGCAACAAACAAACACTTCAAAAAATCTGAAATCAAGAGAATTTAATTTGAACTTGTTTCATTTCCTCGAGAAATTTTTTGATTTATTTCTTCAACGCAAATTTTTCGAAGACGGGGAAATAATTTTTAATCTTTTTCAAAACAAACAGTTCGAACACGAAAAAAAATGAACGCTTCACCTCTCCCCAAAACGTCAGCACTTCTCACTCCCTATCTAATGTTCTACCGCTCCCCCCACTCTCCCCACTCTCCCCATTCTCCCCACTCTCCACACTCTCCCCACTCTCCCCACTCTCCACACTCTCCATACTCTCCCCAC
>JACJUY010014294.1:4151-19210 GCA_014220935.1 Platorchestia sp. MABIK | reverse complement strand
ACAACTGTGAGATAAACAATTCCTCTAAATTTGAACAAATCTGCCTCCAATTCATTCCATGGTAAAGTGGGTAACTCTGAGGATTTCATCGGTAACGCCCTATTATTTTGTGCATACATTTGACTATGTGAGCAGTGACTAATGAACTTTTTCAGTTGAACGGTAATAGATGACCACCAGACTGAATCATTTATCTGCTCGAAACATTTATTCAAACTAAGATGACCTTCTGAATAAACGCGATTTAAAATATATCAAAAATATCGATCATCTCTGATGGAAGAGCTCTAGCTCTATGTTGTTGTACTCTTCAATTTGGACCTTTTTGCAAATGCGAAAATTAGCGCAGATTTATTGCCATTCTATGAATCTGGGCATTCAGTTTTTTTTGCTTTTGTTTCAAAGATTTGTCAGGAAAATTAAGGTTCTAGTAAATGGATGAGATTCCCTGCAAGTTAAGAAGCTTGTGGAAAAGTGTACATTTATTTCAGACAGTTTTTGAAGTAAAGTAAGCATAGCCTGATAGTATTTTTATTTTAACAAATTGGATATTTTGCTTCAGCAGGAAATTTCTAATTTGGATCATAGAGTTAACAGTCTGTTGCCAGTTCAATCCTAGGGCAGTTAATGTAAAGTTTAGGTTTTTATTGTTTTCCAAATTGAATTCTTAATGAAACTCATGGAAAACTTTTCCTTCATATCCTAATCATCTTCAATGTTGGATGAAAGTTTCAGATCGTGTGTCCGTGTGCTATAAACATGATTGTAGCATTAACTAATGATATTCCTTTTACCACATAATTTTCAAACAATTAATTACACATATATCCACTCTGCTTGTATTGTTCCCTAACAAAACAAGTCTATTTTCAATGAAGCTCATGCACTGGAGTGTACAAACATCTACGATGTACTTGATTTACCCAATTGAAAATCAAGGACGTATCGCCGGTGGACGATTATGTACGTGGTGGACGTGGTGGTCGATTATGTACGGTTTATAGGCTGGTCGGCCTGCTCTGCCTTAACACTCCCTCTACGCGCTCCAAACTATGCGCGGTCGAGCTCGGACGTGAAATTCATAGTTGGCCATGGATGATTTGAAGGGGCAAAATTTTCAGTTGGTTAAAGGCAGTAACATTTGATAACGGCCATCCGTCGTTTACAGCCTTCCAACTGTGTGCTGCCGGTAGTGTGCTGCAGGTGGTGTACTGCCAGTGGTGTGCTGCAGGTGGTGTGCTGCAGGTAGTGCGCTATCGGTAGTGTGCTGCAGGTGGTGTGCTGCCGGTGGTGTGCCGCTGGTNGTAAGTGGACAAAATGATCTGATAAACATCGTCTCGATAATGTCAATTTACTGAAACAATTTTTTGCATGACGAAAATATAGTTTAAATATCGTAATAAAATAAAACGATGATTCATGTAGAGCTGGAATAAAAAAAATTATTGATCATAATAGTACTGAGATTGTAAGTAGTGGAGAGTCCTTTCTCATGCCAGAAAGTATCGTCATACTTGCCTTTACTTCAACCGCCTTCATCGTCAAAGAAACCCTTTCCGGCCCAAAGAAATTGTCTTTGCGTGATCAATATATGAACTGATATCGCAGTTATAATGAAGAGAATGAGCGTCCAAACGTTGCTTCAAGAAGTTAGAATATTGTGTAGAGGATGCAATTGGTGTGTGCATGCTTTTCATGTGTTTTTCGTTTGAATTTAGACAATATTTGTTATTGGGAAGTAAATTGGCCGGCCAGTATTAGTATTTCAATGGTGTCATAATAACTGTTGCATATCAATTTGTGATGCGAGTTCTCTGCAAAGCGATTGTGAAATAGGATGCAATTGGTTTGATTGGCCTCAAGAATCCTATGTCCCAAAAGTCCTAGAGAACTGGTACTTCCTCAAGAACACCGAAATACCATAAAAATGGTTATGGAATTGTAAGTCGGTTTGTCATCGAACTTGGTGAGTTATGAGTATTGTTATGTATACTGTGTTTATTTTGCTCTTGTAATTTGCATTATCATTTGTGTATTACGTGGAAGTGTGCTTTTCCTCCATTTTCTATTTTCTTGTTAGTGCAAAGTAAAAAAGGGCACAACGTCTCATAACACTTGTGTGTGAATACACCTTGTGTATTAGGGTGGAGCGTCTTTGAACTTTTTTAGATTGAAGTCGGGCAGCCTCTAAAATGTGTTACGACAAGAGAAAAAATTTGTGCCAAATTTGAGTGGAATTGGTCAATATCTTTTACTTCCTCAACGCACTTGAAAATTGACTTTTTAAGCTTAATTTTACTGAAATGCTCAATATAATATTATACACATTTTTCATTTTTTGAGTTTCTTTTATGTGGTCTCAATTACATGATGATAGGAAATGACTTATGTTATAATATTTTGGTTGAAAATGAATGAAAATATAGCATCTTCTACCTCTTTACGCTACCTAAAATATGCATTTCAATGTAAATATTTACTTGTATATCTACAATAATTAAAAAAATTGCACAACTAATTTTTGTAACAGGCTAATTTGTAATGACTTTCTATGTGTTTATAGAATTACGCAATTAATTTTACGAAGCTATGACAACATCTTCTACCTCCTCAACAATAGTGTGACCATAAAATTATATCTTTTCGATACTTTTGCTACAATTAATTTTTAGAGCTATGCCCATTAGATTATTAATTACATCTTTCTGCTTGTTTGTAACATATTTTTTACTTATTATGGATTAAATAAGTTATAAACAATTACTAGGACTCACCACGGGGAGGTGGCTGTAAACGAGTCCCACTCTAAACGACCCCATCCTCCCTTCCATGGTCGATTAATTAACTTTACTTAACTCTCAAGGTATTTAATTATAGTATTCGTTAAATTCCTCCTCAAACTTTCCAACAGTTCCTTCTTGATTCCAAAACATTCTTGATGTAGCCATCTCTTTTTTCTTGCCCGCAAACCTTTGCTGCTGCTTCCGTGACAAGGTTAATTAACTGCCCTCTCCACTGTCTTGGTGTGACATGTAAGCTGAGGAATTTATGAAAGCTTCAGGTCTCCAGATTCCATCAGCTTGGCAATACTTTCGTCTGGAAAGCCTTGAAGCACAGGGGGTTCAGTAAGCTGACAGTCTTGCCAATCAATCATATGAATGTAGTCGTTCACATTCACATACATTTTTGGCAAAGTGAACGCCCGTGATTAGTGATGATCTGTGTTATTACAAAGATTTAACTGGTTTGCTTACTGCTCTTGAATTCAAGCATGATCCTTCAGTATGGCGACCGTTCATTGATAGCTCAACACAAAGTCTCAACGCAGTATTGCTCCACAATGGAAATAAATGTCCATCTTTGCCTCTTGCACACTAAGTACAAAAGAAAAAACTATCAAAATGTCAAACCGCTTCTTGATAAAATAAATTATAATGGATTCAAATGGAATGTTAGTGGGGATTTCAAGATACTCGCCATTTTGCTAGGTCTGCAAATGGGATACACAAAGTATTCATGTTTCCTTTGTTTATGTAACAGCAGAGCTAATAATGATCATTACGAGAAAGTTCACTGGCCTCACCAGTTCAACTGCAGCCGGGATTGTTAATGGGAGAGAAAACAAGGCATGTTTGATGCGTTCAGATACGTTTCGGACGTGGGTTCTGATGCCTGGTGTTGTAGATGTGCCGAAGTCGCTGTGAAGTGTGAAGTGGAGGAGTACCACAAATGAAGAACTGCAATAGTGAGAGACTGTGAAAGACTGCAATGATCCAAATGATTTTTTTCCAAATGTGCTTAAAATAATTAAATAGATGTATTTCATTTTAGATCGATCCCAACAGAAACGAAGGGATTTCAGCGAAATTGTATTTCGTTCTCATTTCTCGATATTAGTAGATCTGCCGTTGACGAGTTATAGAAAAACGTAGAAAACTCCCGTTTTTCTCTATTTTAACGTGTCTTGTCCTACCGAGCGAATAACACGAAAAATTGCACTTATTTCCCTCTGTTGAAATGATTAGACTGTAACTTGAGAGCCTGCAATGTTTAGAGACAATTATGTTATACCTGTTCTTCCCAGTATATATTTATGTCAGAACGGGGTATCCTTGATGAATTTCAGGGTTGCTCCAAACTCAAATTAACTGTTTTCGAAGCAGATGATGCATTTACAGTAAAGAAGAGAAAAGTTATCTGAATCAGGCTTATATATCTGTTGTAATAGTCATTGTTGTACCTGTACGAGTTGAAGGACTACAGCAGTGTACGCCACGTAGTATATTTTATGGCTAAAGACTGTAACAGTGTACCTCAATTAGCACCACTGTGAGGTAGCAGACTGTAATAGTGTACCTAAAATATGGTGACTGCGGAGCGATGAGTGAGGTAAACATGAGAATGTTGCTTGAGAATACAGTATAAAACATGAAAGGAACGGTTTCACAAATGGAAATCGTAAAATCCATCTAATCATAAATGAAATACATAGTTACTCCAGCATTGAACACCCCTGTCCTCCAACTCACTTTCTTATAGTACCTATTTATACTCTCTCGCTCGTCAGCCCACAACACCTTTGTCCTCCCCACTACGAACACACGACATTCCCTTCTCTGTTCACCCAACAGCCCACTACACACCTGCTTTTGGGTCGCTTGACCCAAAACCTCTGCAGTCCCACGCCTGCCCACATAAATTCTCTCCCACCCACCTACTCACAACACCCCAGCCTTCCCACTCACCTCCATGCCAGCGGTCCTGCACACGGCAGCTAGCTCGAAATTGCTACTGCATTTCTTCCTATCGTTGCAATCAAATGAATGTATTTCAGCTTACTGTTAATTGTGATAATAAATATTCGCTGGATGCAACAGTGAAAGGTTACTATTTTTCTTTTCACCAATGTCAGCTTGTTGCGATGCGCTGTGCTGTCGTTGACCGGTCAAGTACTGTCTTCATGTTCTTTTCTAACTAGGAGTACGCTAAAATGTTTATCCAAGCTCACTTTTGTAACTCAATCCTCGTTCACCTTCACTTCCTTCTTCTCTTCGGTTACCTCAACCTGCTATTCATTATCTCTACTAACGTGCATCAGTTTTCTCCTCTGGTTTTACCTTCCAGGCGTTTTCTCCTCATTCTTCACCACCGATTCTTTCTTCTCATTGTGCTACACTTTTTTCCAGCTTCATTTCTTCCCTCTCATATTTAATCAATCCTCCTTCAGCAGCTTTTTTAACATTTTTGGAAATTATTCGATTATACATTTTAAAACAGACTTTAAGCACGGGACGGAAGCAGGGCGGGCCGTTGTAGGATTACAAATATTTTTCATCTGCTTCTTTTCAATTACTAAGAACAGTTTTGAACGTTTCAGCGTTTACTTAAAAAGTCTGATACCCACTTAGAAATAACTCGATTTTTTTTGTAAGTTAAATTATATTCGTAAGAAGGCAATGAATTTGTGAAGTAGCTTATATAATTCTCATCAATAATTTCTAAATCAATGTTTCTTCAACCTTTAAACTGTTCACTGCAGTTTTAACTGAGCCAAGCTTGTTTAGAAAAATGTGATGATTTATAATGTAGGAACTCATAGCAGTTCGTAGATTTCCTGATATTTAGTTGGCCAAAATTCTGTTAACTGGGCCGTCCAAGGAATTCGTAACTGTCACGCATAGCTATGTGAGCTCCTACAAAGGGAAGATCGGCGTGGGAAAGCGAGCCTGAGTAACTTTCAGCATTCTTCGCGTAAAGCCCCGTAGAGACCTTGCAACTTCTCGCGCCTGGTGCCGCTCTGACAAGTTGCCGAGGGCTCTCTAACCGATTGGGAGCAGGCTCCTGCATCAAGGACACAAAGTTCAGCCTGCCCGATCGCTGTCGCAGGCGCATGGTGCATGGGGTCAGTCAGTGTCGTGGAGGGAGTATATAGTGGAGAGAGCATAGTCGTCTGCAAAGAGAACCAGATTTTGAGATTTCTCCCATGTCTGTGGTAACCAATAGCGTTCTCGCTACTGTGACGTCAGTTACCTACAGACTACGGGTGAGTGTGTACACGCTCGCTTAATGCTCTTTTAGCTGTTGAGTTAATCGCACCTGGGCATTTCAACCCAGATCTAAGTTCTCTCAAGAAATATTTGAGTTTTGATTTGGCGTCAAGTAAGAGTTGACAAATTAAGCATTTTTTTCCGGACATAATTCCTGAGCTTATATCTTGAGAAACAAAATTTGATTGTTGAAATTGAAAGTATTTTACAGTCCTAGCATAGTTCAAAGTCTATGAATGAATTTCGGTGTCAAGTTTCAGATCGAAAAAAGTAAACTCCAGGATTTTGTTCGCAGAAATGACAAGTTTGGTAACACTGCTTCAGGGCGTCACCTGGGTTCTTCATAATTTCGCTCAATACTGAAATCTATCAGGCCCAAATTAATTAAACAATTGAAGGAATTTTAAACAATTTATTTACCACAAGTGATACAGAGGTAGAATGTTTGTTTTGTCTAGTACAATGGTCAAATTTGAGTATAGCTACTTGTGGGCCCGAAAAAGTTCAGCGACTTAAGGGCATCCTACCATCAACGTTATTCTTGGGTGTACAATAATGTTTAACCTAGTTGCGCAGTAGACTGATCAATGAGATAGTTAACTCGATATTGGATGCTTAATTTTGCAAAATAGATTATTTAGACAAGATGTTAAGAGTATATCAGTCATGGACCAGTCTTGGAGGAGACAAGGTTTGACTTGGTGATCTTACACGACTAGTATTCTGATAGGATATGAGACTCAAGATATCTTTTGACTACCTCGTAAAAAAATTTTCACTCATTTCCGCAGGGATTAAGCTCCAAGTTTTAGTTCCAACGAAGAGGATACTGTGTTGCGACCGTGCCTTTGAATAATAAGGATGCATGAATTTAATTCTATTTCGTAAAGCTTATACAGGCGGAAAGAATCTTATACGGATTTCAACACCCAACTCAATGCCGAACTTGACACCGAAAATTCGCATCCACGTCTGTGGATTAAAAATTGACTTCATATCAAATCAACATACGAGCCCCATTAGAAAACTGTTTTTTTACTTTATTTAATTCGTGCATTTTCGTACACAAACCTGTCTGTAGACTTCCAAGTTTTGTGAATTGGAATAGATTGTTTTTACTTGTTGAAATTTAGGAAAATAACTTTCGCTGAACTTATTTTGTAGATGTTTCCAACTAGTTTATTCGCAATATTAGGAATCGTGCAGTATTGTATTGCGTTTTCAAAAAGTTTCCGAACTTTTATTTGTGTGCGATCTTTTATTTTTCGGATTGTTACGCACACCATAGTTATTAAAGTTTTATTTAAAGTTGGCTGACGAATTATTCGTTTGTTTTTAAGATTTTTCACCTCTGGCTTGCCCTTGTTCGTTTCCTTTTGATTAGGTTAATAACGCTTTTGTTAGGGTAGTACATCCTGTATACTTTTATCTCACTTCCTTCGACTTATGCAGTTTTTTTGTCCATCATAATTTGGATAGTTTTTTCTTGGATGCGAAAATCAATTTGTTTTTCAGCTGCGGAGTAGAATCGCTTGAATAGATAAATGAGTCATTTTTCGTTATTTTCATTTGTAATGTTTAGCTTTGGCTCATTCCAATGCTCGTTACGGGAGCACAACTTCCAGTTAGACTATGATCAGTTCTAACTAGTTGATGGGGACTACACGTTTTTTTGGTTTGTTATTGGTCAACTTAGGTGATTGAAATTGGACAACGGTCGCCATCGCCCAGAGAGTCAAAAACAACCCAATCGAGTTGTGCAGCCAATATGGGGGAAAAGATTGTCAAGTTGATAGCCAATTTCGAACTATATCCTATCTTAGGGAATGAACCGGTGTTTAATAGGCAAAAGTCATTGTTTATAGTGTCGATTATTGTTTGAATTGAGTTGCCTATTAATATGTAGTGTTGCCACCCCATTTGATGTAGTCTTTAAAATCGCCTGCTCAAATGAATTTATTCGGAGTTGGTGGATCAAGTTAGTGAATGCTTCTTTAGTGAATGTTTTTCTACCAGTTACATAACTGCTGCATAAGGTTATCATCTGTTCTACATAAGCCTGAATAGCTACACTCGGAAGTTCAGTTCGCAGGTTCAGTTCTTGGAAAGATATTCAACTATGAATAAATATTCCTTCTACTCCTCCGTGAGCCTTCTATTATACTACACGTATCGCAAAACATCGCTGTAGCCCCTTTGATTGTCAATTTTCTCATAATTTTGTGTTCTGTGGGGCTACTATGCTGGGCTTGTGATTGTTCGCTGTCTCTGTCAGTTCATCCTTCCCATTGACGCCTTAGCAGTTCCACTGTTAGATTCCTATTTTGGACATGAGGGCTTTGGTTCTAGTTTAGCAGTCGCACTGTCTACTATTATCTCTTAGATGATCTCTATCCAATCCTGGAGAAGGGAAGTACTGCGATCGTTCTCTACACATCGGCTTAATTTTGATGTTTGTCATGTCTGTCAAGGTGCGCAACATCACAACCGGAGTCTTCTTTCGCTTGATGTATGACCCGATTTTCCAATCATTATTGAAATACACATTAGGGTTTATTTGAAAAAAAAACTCTTAACTGTTAAGAAATACTTCAATTTTCATTTTCTCGGTGCGAGCTACTGTAAAATATGGCTGTAAATACAAGATTAACCTCGGCACATCGAGAATTCTTTGCTTCGCAGTGAACTTGCTTCCCTAAAATTTACGCAATTACTAAGTAAACATGTTCTTTGGATAATTATTTGAAAAATAATAATTTTGGAAAAAGTTCATTCTTTAATTAAGTGGAACATAAAAAGCACCATAAAGTTGGTCAGTTATTTGCTGGGTATTTCTTACGCAAATCCTAACGCCAAACACACCTATCCGTCCAATTTTTTTTGCATGCAATAACAACCTTTTTAAAAAATTTTTTCAACTTTTGGCTCATATTTATTTCTAATGTAAGTTCTTTTGTTATGTGTAATTTGAATGTTGAATCCTTGCACATCAATATGCCAGATAACGAGGCTAAATTTATCATTTGGGATTTAATTTTTTTAGAACCTTAAATATTTCGACTCCTCTGTCAACCAAGGGTCGCATTCGCCATCAGAGTTAAGAAAAGCAAGGTGAGTGAAGATATACCTTGGAACCTAATCTGAATGGGACACAGGTCTGATTGCTGAATTTAGTCTTAGGTATGTGATAAACTGATTTGATTTACCAGTAAAACTATCATCAGCAATGCAGAAGTAACAGCCTATGGCTCACGCCTAATTGTAGGAATTGCCTTATTGTATTTCATTGTTTCCTTTAAATCCATTCACGTAACTTGTTTTAAAGCTTTTTCTTCGTTTTGGAGCTGCAATGTACCACATATGTAGCTGAACGCTTCCGGATGCGTCACACATTTCATTTTATTTGATTGTGAAGGCAATTTTCCTTTTTCAGCTTTCTGAAATATGTAAAAAAGCATGAGTACTTTTATAGTGATGAAATTTCATTTACCAACACTGACTATTAAATTTAATCCAACTTCTTGATTAAAATAAAACACCGTCGTATAGCATGAAAACTAAACGTAATCTTCACAAACAAATACGAATTTCGGAATCAGTTACCTTAAATCCACTAGAATCAAGTGCCAGAACTAATGCAACCAAAGGTGTGTTTCCCAGTGTAATACACAGCAAAGACTTCAATCTCACTGACCGTCGTCGCAGTTGTAATGTATGCATTGTAGTTATACAGTATCTCATGAACTCGTTAAAATATTTATTCTCAAAACGAAAAATGTCAAACACTCACTGATGTGATAAAGTTCATGAATCGTGAAATGAAAAATGACTTCTAATTTCATGGTGCGCTTTCAAATTTCTGTTCCTCTCAGATATTTCCTAATTATTTTCTTCCTCAACGCAATGCGAAAGTTATGAGAAATGCCAAAATTGGATCATTTGAGACTGTTTTCGAAGAATAACCTAACATTCACCATGAGTTGGGCTTCTTGGCTGGTTTTGCTAGATAGGAACTTTTCTCTATAAATTATAAGCAATACGTTTTTTGAATGTCAAAACTAACTGTTTTTTGTGCAAAATGGAACAATATTTCTGCAAGACCCAGTTGCATGTTCATTGAAAATTTGTTTGTCAAATCCCGATGGAATAAATAGAAAATACGAGAACAAAAACTTGTTTTCGGTTTGATCCTTATTCGTTTCACACAGTATAGTCACAAGATACGTGATGTTGTGAAAAAAAAACATTAAATAATATTAGGTATAAATTTTATTCTAAATGAAACCCCTCACTACTTGACTGATGCATTTTCTCATGATGGAAAAAAATACTACTAAAAAGAAATAGCTACAGCTCTCCCATGCATGAGGGCACATTGTTCCAATACGAATTCTTTTTTTCCAGCTACCAGTTGATGCACCTGGGTCTACAGTTTCAGGCTTCACTATGTTGTGTTTACTTTTTAGGTGACGTAACAAACCACTGATAGACCAGCCTTTGCAAAGTAAACTCATGCCTCACTTTATACACCTCGCACTTTCTCCAGTTGCATCTTTAACATAGTATCGCCACACAAAGGCTTTAGTTTCTACAACATCGGCCGTTGCCATCTTATCTATTACAGTTTATTCTTTATTACCTGCAAAACTAAACCACAAAACTTGTTTTGATTAAATAGTTGAACTACATTATGAGATAGTGTAGACTACACTGTGCAGCGATGTAAATTGCAATAAGATTAAAACACTAAGAGTCCTATCTTCAGCTCTCTAAGTGATTAATCATATTAAGCAGCATGATTTTAAGTTATTCTCTCACTAATATCTTGAAATAAGTATACTATTTAGAATCCCGGGAATTCCAGGGAAACAGTATGATTTTAAGTTATTTTCTCACAAAAGTTTTGAAATGTGTTTGCTATTTTAAATCTCGGAAATTCCAGGAAATCAGCATGATTTAATGTTATTTTCTCACTAATGTCATGAAATAAGTACACTATTTAGAATCCCGTGAATTCCAGGGAAACAGAATGATTTTAAGTTATTTTTTCACTAATATCTTGAAATATGTGTGTTATTTAGAATCCCAAGAATTCCCGGGAAAAATGGAATTCCTGGACTGGGAAATTTCAGCCCCAAATCATCCGGGATCCCGGGGTGCAAGCCCTATTGCAAACACCACCTGCAACAATGTTTTGACGAGGAACTCAAACATATTTACAGAAGAGATGTGTTCGTTGTCTGAATAAATTTTGGTTCCACGGCAAGCCGGTGTAAAACCTGGGTTTCGTGATGTTACCCTGAGATTAAAACTTTAGGGATTTTACGAGTTTTAATACCGGCGGAGTTTCCGGCATGAACTTTGAAGCAGAAAAGTTGAGCCATTGTCACGCAGCCTTCGTCTGAACTGCAGCTCTAGTCGCAGCTGCAACTGGCTGGGCACTGACAATGTGCGTGGAAGAGCATAAAAAAAATTTTGTTTTTCCGTATAAGCTGCAGTGATAGTTGTTTACGGCTGTAGTGAGTACTGACATAACAAAATTGACCAATTTCTGTTAACATAAGCCTCCAAACTATCAGCGTCTAGAATTGTTGAACTACAATTCGTCGTAAAAACATTGAAAGAGTTTACTTCTATGCATGCCAGCGTAGTTCTGTCTCGAAGGCTTTTTTCTAAGAGACGCGATATTGCCCTCATGCTGAGTCCCTTTCTGTCCAACTTTATTACAAGCTCTACACCATCAACCTCCCTCATCGCTGGAACTTACTGCATCACTCGCAGACTTGATCCATCAAACTTTCCTTTGTCAAAATACGCTCCTGATCAAAAGCCTTAGAACACTTGAAAATGTAGAAAAATACCAACTTTTCAGTGATAAATAATTAAATGTTTTCAACTAGAGATCGATAATTACTAAGGGTAAAAGGTGAGAAGGACAAAAAATTACAATTGTAACAATTTCTTAAGAAATCAACACTTTTAATGAATAATGACTTTTTTAGTTGATCAAAATGATAAGACCACATACAAAAATCATAGGAAATCTTTCTTCAACGACGTTGAGGTGAGCAAACGTTGAACTTAGTAATGAGTACTGCCCCCATTTTCGTTTATAACCTCAAAAATTCTTCGAGACATTCTAGAAACGAGGGTTTTCATGATGGCTCGAGGAATGTTGTCCCAGCTCCTGAAGATGGCAGCACGAAGTTCGTCTACTGATGCAAATTGTTTACCATTTCCATGAACATCTCTCGCCATCAACCCCCCAAACATTTTCAATTTGGTTTAGGTCCGGCGAACATGCTGTATGACACAAGACAGTGACCCCATTTTTCTTGAAAGAAAGTCGTAGTCTGGCGGGTGTTGTGGCCTGCTGCATTATCCTGCTGAAAAATCCATCCATCACCACACAGACGAGGGCCCTCTGCTGACAAAGATGATCTTTGCAGCATTCCGACGTAACCAGCAGCTTTTTGACGACCCTGCACCTCCTGAAGCTCGATGGTTCCTCTGTAGGAAAATGCGCCCCATACCATAACGGAGCCTCCACCACTATGGCGCGTGGAAAACATTTCAGGGGGGATTTCTTTGTCATGCCAGTAATGTACAGTTGTTGAAGGGCGTCAATAACGATTAGGCAGAGCACAACATAAAAGGTCTTTTTAGTAAGAGAGCCTCGTTACAACTGACAACCTCATGTGGGGTTGACCGTCAAGCTAAACTAATCTCATATTAATAACTAACAATAAATGTTACTCCTAGGCGAACACCGTACATCTTTCCTCTTTATGAAAGCAGACAGAGTATCTATATTAAAAGGACATACGAAATTTAATGAAAATTAATTTCTCTCCATTACATCCCAACTTGTAGTCTTTGAACAGGTTCAACTACTCTACCGAACCTAGTAGTTACAATAGGGTTTGCATCCTGACATTCCTGAGCTCGAGCGTGACTAGAGTCTGACGTAGAGCTCCGAGTGTCCTGTGGCCCGCGGACACAGCCAGGGCTCCCTCCACACGCACCACCGCCATCTATCTCTCCCCCCTCCTTGTACTCATCGGGAACTACTTTGAGATGCCTGCGATGTCTCACTACATACGAATTTTCCCCCAATTTAGCCAGAGGCGTCTCCGTTGTATCGCTCCAATGTTTATCTTTCGGAAGCTTTACTCTTATTTTCTGTCCAGCCTCGATTGCAGGTAACTCCCGTACGCCATGTCTTTTATTGAAGTTCTCTTCAGAGATTTTCTTCTTCATATGATCTCTGTGCTGCACTGTTGTAATCTCCGGCCACTGGGGAACAAGATTGGCAGGCAGCTGGGGAAGTTTAGTGCGAAGTTTTCGGCCCATGAGTAACTGAGCAGGGGAGCAGCCAGTGACGTCCAGTGCCGTGGTACAATAAGCCAACAGAGCTGCCCACGGGTCCACACACCTCAAGAGACCCTTCGCCACTCTCACAGCTCTCTCAACACATCCATTACCCTGGGGGTGATATGGGGTAGAATATCCATGAGTAAAGTCACATTCACAGGCAAATTTCTTAAATAAACAACTAGTAAATTGAGGTCCTCCATCTGATCGTAAATAGTCTGGTATGCAAAAGGTTGCAAACATTTATTTCAAATTTAGTATTACAGTTTCACTGTCGGCACGCTCCAAAGGACAAAATTCTGTCCATCTACTAAAATATCTACAACTGTGAGATAAACAATTCCTCTAAATTTGAACAAATCTGCCTCCAATTCATTCCATGGTAAAGAGGGCAACTCTGAGGATTTCATCGGTAACGCCCTATTATTTTGTGCATACATTTGACTATATGAGCAGTGACTAATGAACTTTTTCAGTTGAACGGTAATAGATGACCACCAGACTGAATCATTTATCTGCTCGAAACATTTATTCAAACTAAGATGACCTTCTGAATGAACGCGATTTAAAATATATCAAAAATATCGATCATCTCTGATGGAATAGCTCTAGCTCTATGTTGTTGTACTCTTTAATTTGGACCTTTTTGCAAATGCGAAAATTAGCGCAGATGTCTTATTGCCATTCTATGAATCTGGGCATTCAGTTTTTTTGCTTTTGTTTCAAAGATTTGTCAGGAAAGTTAAGGTTCTAGTAAATGGATGAGATTCCCTGCAAGTTAAGAAGCTTGTGGAAAAGTGTACATTTATTTCAGACAGTTTTTGAAGTAAAGTAAGCATAGCCTGATAGTATTTTTATCTTAACAAAGTGAATATTTTGCTTCAGCAGGAAATTTCTAATTTGGATCATAGAGTTAACAGTCTGTTGCCAGTTCAATCCTAGGGCAGTTAATGTAAAGTTTAGGTTTTTATTGTTTTCCAAATTGAATTTTTAATGAAACTCATGGAAAACTTTTCCTTCATATCCTAATCATCTTCAATGTTGGATGAAAGTTTCAGATCGTGTGTCCGTGTGCTATAAACATGATTGTAGCATTAACTAATGATGTTTCTTTTCCCTCGTAATTTTCAAACAATTCATTACACATATATCCACTCTGCTTGTATTGTTCCCTAACAAAACATGTCTATTTTCAATGAAGCTCATGCACTGGAGTGTACAAACATCTACGATATACTTGATTTACCCAATTGAAAATCAAGGACGTATCGCCGGTGGATTAAGGACGTGGTGGTCGATTATGTACGGTTTATAGGCTGGTCGGCCTGCTCTGCCTTAACACTCTCTCTACGCGCTCCAAACTATGCGCGGTCGAGCTCGGACGTGAAATTCATAGTTGGCCATGGATGATTTAAAGGCGCAGAATTTTCAGTTGGGTAAAGGCAGTAACATTTGGTAACGGCCATCCGTGGTTTACAGCCTTCCAACTGTGTGCTGCCGGTAGTGTGCTGCAGGTGGTGTACTGCCAATGGTGTGCTGCAGGTGGTGTGCTGCAGCTAGTGTGCTATCGGTAGTGTGCTGCAGGTGGTGTGCTGCAGGTGGTGTGCTGCCGGTGGTGTGCCGCTGGTGGTGTGCTGC
>JACJUY010014293.1:0-17906 GCA_014220935.1 Platorchestia sp. MABIK | reverse complement strand
AAAAGACTATGTTCTGTGCCAGTTAGTTCTGGAAGTTTCTCGCCGCAAAAGCGGGTAGGTGAGACAAGTCAATACGTGATAAGGACAAGGATTGGATGGCCAATAGTCTAGATTCTTCGTCAAGCATACTTTTTATACGATTAAAAACATCAAAGTCCCGTGAATTGTGTTGCAGATTTTATCAACGTGGGATTTGAAGGCCATGTCTCTATCGAACCAAATACCCAAATTTTTTACTTTTTCTGATGGGTGAATTTTATCATTTCCAAACAGCTTCAGCTCCATTTTTCGTCTGTGGTATTTCTGCTACAGAGCTTGTCATTGCAATTTGGACATCATCTGCATGCATAGAGATTCGAGTGTTAGAAGGCATTGGAGGGGAATCGTTATTGAAAATAGAAAACAATAGCGGACCCAGAATGGATCCTTGAGGAACACCAAAGATATTTTGAAGAAATGGGGACAACTTGTTATCTAAGAGGACTGCATGAGATCGATTTGATAGGTAGCTTTTAAACCAATGCGTATCAACTCCTAAGTTCAGTATTTTTCGTAGGAGTTGATCACGTTCGACGCTGTCGAATGCTTTAGAGAGATCAAGTAGCAGCAAAAGTGTTACATTTTTTTGGTCAATATCGCTATATATTTTTTCAGTGACATTGAGCAGGGCGTCGTGAGTGCTAGTCTTCCTCCTATAGGCATATTGATTTCGATGAAGTAGATTTGACTCGTCCAAGTGAGATGACAGTTGATTCGTCACTAATTTTTCCAATATTTTGGACAGGACAGGTAAAAGGCCAATGGGCCAGTAATTTGACGCTGTATGTATGTCACCAGTTTTACGCAACGGTCTAATTATGAAGTGTTTCCATTGGTTTGGAAACTTATTAGTTGCTATTGATGTGTTGATAATCAAACGAATCAGTGGTGTTGTGACTGGAAAACTGTCTTTGATGTATTGAAGGCTGATTCCATCATTTCCGACTGCATTTGTGTTTTTCAATGAGTACAAAATAATCCGTAACTCTGGTAAATCGACTGGACGTGGCCTCCACAGGGCACCAGCATTTGAAATTGCGGTAGGGTACGAACTTTCAACTGGCAGTTGCCTCGGACTGGTTTTATTTACTTCACTGTAGACTTGAGCACCTACTTTTGAAAAGAATGTATTGAACTCAGTGGCTTTTCCAAAGGATTTTCAAAATTGCTTTTGCGGTCTGAATTTTTATATTGAGCCACCTCACTAATAATTTCCCATGTACGTTTTGAATTATTTTCTTCCTTGAATAGTTCTTGGTGGAAGTAAGTTTGTTTTGCTTGCGTGATTCTCTTCCGAAGAATCTTTCCAAGTTCTTTATATCTCTTGTATAAAGTACTGTTCGACCTATTTTCTTTATACTCCCGCAAGTATCTTTTCTTTACTCTGCTCAGTTCTTTAATTTCGTTAGTGATCCACACAGTGCGTTTTGGCTTAGTTTTTTTGGTGATATAAGGTGCGCATTCATCGAGAGCTGCTGTAAAGTTCTCGGTAAAGATAGAAACTTGGATGTCCACATCGTCAGATTGCATCATACTTTGAAATTCGGTGAACCTGTTCAGGAGGTTTTCATGAAACAGTTCCGGTGAATATTGACTTTTCAAGCGGTAAGTCATGGAACGATAGTTTTGTCTTTCCTTTGCAATATTAATTTGACATTGTAGAAAGTGGTGATCGGCAACAGAGGGTGATATAACTGTACTAAGTATAGCCGTAGGTTTGTTTGTGATTGCCAGATCGAGGAGAGTTTTAGAGACTCTTGTAACGCGAGTCGGTTCTTTAACCATTTGTGAAATGTTTAGTTTGTACAGCAGTCTGCTGAGTTGATTTTTTTCTCATCCGTTAAGTCAATATTAAAATCGCCGAATGCAAAGAATGACTTTTTGGTAGCTAGAATTTCTTAAAAATTTTTCTCAATGAACTCTAGTGTTGTAGGTAGAGAAGCCGATGGGTGCCTGTAAAGGCTACCGGTTATAATGGATTTATGTTTTTTTATTTGTACTTTTAGCCAAACCATTTCTATGCCTTCGCACACTTCATTTGTTAAAAGAAAAGACGACGAATAAATTTCTTTCACGAAAATACAGGATCCACTACCTTTGCAACTTCTAACGCCGTCATAGCGGTACAGCACGTAATCAGGAATATTGAAAAACGAGCTTTGGGTTCGCGAATCAAACCATGTCTCGGAAACACATAAGATGTCAATGTCTTCTGTGACCAACATTACTCTAATGTCATCCAGCTTACAATTTAGGCTACGAGCATTGATATGTTTAATTTTGATATTTTCTATTTTGTGGCGATTATTAGTGGCGGCAAAGGGATTTTATGGTAGGGACTGTTTCGGGGATTCGTTGATCTTATCATTGTTGCCCAGAGAGTCAAGTCTAGCGTCAGATATATTTAAGAGACTGCCATTCAACTGGACAGCAGTATTTTGTCATGAAAATGATGTGAAATCAGTCATGTTTTTGTCTTGCTCAACAAGGGTACTGTAGTGGTCATTTTTTCGATGAAGTATTAACGGAGGGTTATTAGTAGATAATTCTGGTGAGGGATCGACTACTGTTCTCCAAACACCATTGCATTGTTCATCGAAGATGAGAATTATTTCACCAGTCACATTTTATATGATTTGTGGTATTAGGTCTCCGGCATCATGATCAAAATGTTTTTCGACAACGTATTTACCTATGAGCCTAGGTAGGTCACCGCTTTTCTTGTCAAGTAAATTGACATATTCGTTTTCATTTGCAGTGCTCTCTGTTTTGATTGCTGCTTTTAAGGAATTGTAATTCCATTTTAAAAACGATCGTGTGTTAAGCTGGTGAGTTACTGCATGTAGGAGGCAGTGCCCATCGGCCATGGTAGGAGGCGGCCATATTTAAATGATCGTTTTAATTCATCCATTGTGGTACTGACGAGTGAGCACATGGAGTTTGGGTCATATTTAGGCTGACTTCCAGCATTATTTGACAGGAGTTTTTTGGATTTCTCGTAATCCTGGTTTTGAATTAGCAGGTTGTGGCCAATTTTAGTTGTGGGAGCGATTGAGAAATGAGGGGCGCTCTTGTCGTTTCCACTTTCTTGGTGGTGGTTCTGTTTGCGGTTGGGCTGTGAATTTTCCATCAAATTTCGACTGAGATTTTGCTGCAATTTTTCTCTTCGTATTGATTTTACTGCTTCCGAGTACGTGGTTGGATGTTGATGATTTGTACTCGTTTGTGAGAAGGGTATGTCGCTCTCTGTGTTCGCGTCAGATAATAACGAAAACCTATTTTTGTAGGTACTGTGCAGTATTCAGAGATCGAGGGAGGAAAATGTTCATCATCAGTAGGCCAGCAATGGTTAGGGTTGCTAGAGATTTCTTTTGAAAAAGCAAGCAATCGAGTGGAATTTTTCAATTCATTTTGGTGTTTTCCGTTGATGTTGGAACATTCAGTTTTGTCATTCAAGCCATTGGAGTTTATGATACACGAGCTAGATTATAAAGTGAGTTTTAGACTCGATCTAAGAGCAATCTGTTGAAGAAAATTGTGTGTTTCTTCTCTGGTACTAGGCCAAGAACGAACATCGTTGCAAGCTATGAGATCAGTTGCGCCATTTGTTCGGAGCGGAATCAATCTAATACCGTTTGTTTTGCGCAAATTTAGCGCCTGATACAATTGCTTACCGCTACACGCACTTACTACATAAATACGAGCTAGGGCATTCTTAGACAAGAAAAGTTCTTTAAGTTTAGTAATGATGTTAGGTCGCGAGAGGCTTAAATTTCTCAAGCAAATGAAGTAGTTGGTAAATTGAGGCATTTGTCCAATTGCGTCAAGAAGGTCATCAATACGGCCGGAAATTACTGTTCGAATTTTACACGTAGTGTCAATGTCACTCCTTACGACTGTCGTGAGAATTTTATCTCCGACAAGAAATGTATCCAAAGGTTTTGTGCAATTTGAGTCAAAAGAATGGCTTGCATAGGACGGGATATTTGGCGTAAAATCGAAAGAACTTACACGCGAGTTCAATTTGAAAAGTTGCTCTGTAATGAGCCTAATATTTGAAGCGGTGGAAGATTTCGAAAACGGACTTGGAGGCGTCCGTTGTTTAGACATTTTCGTTAAGTGGGCTGCAGTGAGAGACAGGTTATTGTTTACTTGATGGATCAAATGAGACACTGAAATTTGCAGCGGGTGCAAGTTGCTTGATGCAATGTCCAGGTAATTATGATCGCTACAATTACGAAAATTAGAACCGCTAATGTTAGGCTCATTCATCGCATCATTCCCGGCAGCTCCTGACAAATTTACATTTTTACCCATCGGAACACGTGAAATTTTTGGTGACTCTTTCGCTGATGTTTCTTCTCCAGGATTGTTTGAACAGTGAAGTTCAGGCGCAGGGAGTTCTTCCTTGCTCATGCTGGGATCTGTTGCGAGAACGTGCGTTCCAGGCGTTGAGACTTGATTGTTACAAGCAGCGCTTGGGAGATTTTCGTCAGAGACGGGCGACTCCGCTGATTGACTCTCTGTCGATTCTCTGCCGGTCGTCACTGGTGATGCTCTGGCAGTTGCGGTGCATTCGTTGACGTCATACGGCTTCACTGTCGGAGTTGTTGTAGTTCTTGTGAGCGGTTTAGGCTTTTGAACTTGGGATTTTACGCGTGAGAATTTTGGGGGGTTTTGCTTTCGTTTTATGAACGGTTCAGATATTATCCGAATTATGGGGTTGGAGTTTTCAAGCAGCGCTGTTGTGAGGGATGTTATTTCTCCAGATAAAGCTGCCTTCGGAGTAGCTGAGCGAGTTTCGTATGAATACAAAATGAAATTGTATTGGATGAGTGAATAGAGGTGAAGGAAATTCAAATTTTTTTCATTGAGTAGATGATATGGAGTGGGTAACTATCGTCATGAGTAGAAGGGTAATCGCTTACAGATGAGTGAGGGCTAGCTTATCATTTAGACTTTGAAACACCCGAAAACATCGCCCTTTGATGGTCGAGGAAAAGGAAGGGCACCATTTGTGAGCAAGGCTTTGCTACATTCGTTTGACCTGTACAGCATCAGAGAGCGTGGGTTTGGGTGGAACAGGGGAGTAGTATAGCGAAGAGGGTGGGCTAGGGGAGGGGGGAAGAAGGGTTGCTGGCGCTGACTTGGAGAGGCAGGGCCCTCATAGAGGTCTATTGTTTCAAACCGGTGCAAGATTTAAAATTTTACTTACTTAGTTTCCCAACGTTTCACATTTACAAAATTTGTTTTCTCTCTTACACATTTTACTTCACTATTTCACCAAAATTTCTCGATAAACAGAACAGAATTATTTGTTGGTAAAGTAATTTGATCACAATATTGGGGAGTAAAAGTCGAAATTGCACGTCATAAACACTCAACATAGACATTTTTGCCATAACAGATGAAAAGTGCATTGAATTTATCACTGTATTTTATGTAATTCTTCACAGTATTCCAGTTTACTACTGCATCGGGTTTTTGAAATGCTGCTCGTAAAGGGTAGAAAAATAGGAGACATCGCCTGTAAAATAAGATGAAAAGAAACTGCCAGGTGATGAAAAGAATTCAGACTCAGAAACACACAAAACCATCGCCTTTTGATGGTCAATAGAGGGGGACATCGTATGCTAGCAAGGCTGCACTGCATTCATTTGACTACAGCTAGGCTTGGGAGGAGTTGGGAGGTGTGGAGGAGAGGGTGGGATGGGGGGAGGAAGGAGTGTGGGCGCAGGCTTGGCGAAATAGGGCCCTCATAGAGGTCTATTGTTTCAGGCCTATACAGGGTTTCACATTTTACTCTCTCAGTTTCACAACGTTTCACATTAACAGAAATTGTTTTCCCTCTTTCACGTTCTACGTCACTATTTCACCACAATTTTTCAATAAAAGGACAGAGTTACATACTGGTAAAGTTATTTGAACACAATTTTCTGGATTAAATTTAAAAAATTGAGCGTCATAGACACTCAGTATAATTTTTTGCAATAACAGATGATAATTGCAAATAATTTTTCACTGTATTTTATGTTAGTCTTCACAAAATTCAGCTGTGCTACTGCATCGGGTCTTTTTTATTTCCACGCTAGCATTCATGGTAAATTTGTACTATTTCACGTCAGTGGGGGTGACAAGAGGATGCGGAAAGAGGGAGGAGGGGGTGTTGCGGTTGACCACGGAGGGAGGCAGCACTGAGGGCTACACAAACTTCGATTGGAGACAGAGTTTACAGAAATCACCTGTCTGTTTTTGCACGATAAAATTGATCACCACTGAATGTATTTGATGACTGTTTTCTAGTTTCACGATTCAATGAGGTCGAAAGCACATTCACGGATACTCAGTTAAAGTTTGGGGTTTTGGGGAAATTTCGTTCCCTCACATTTTGAAATGTTTGACGCCGCGTTCACGCGGAGCGTCTGTTCACCTCCTCACCGCGTCGTACCTCCTTTAAAACCCGGCAGGGAGTGAAAATATAACCAATTCATATAGGAGTGTAGTTGACATCATAAAAAAGAGTAAATTCTTAATGACTGCACAAGGAAGGTTCTTTTTCGTAATTTTAACTGGGCCTCCGCGTTGGCCTCCCAGCCATTTACCAAGGCAAGCAAAGATAAATTCCCCTCATGGCTTGGTGTCTCCGCCCAGCTAACTAAGAGAGTTGCATGACTTCTGTAGGACGAACTCACAAGGTGGGCTCGGAATAGGATACCGTGTTGGGAATAATGAAAATCAACAAACATGAGCGGAGGTGACTGTGAAGCACAACCTATTATTGGAGAATAGACCTATAAGAAAATTGTCAGTAGATGCTAGATGCGCTTTTGACGGAAATTTCTGCCCCCACCCTCCATCCGAACAAAAAAGGGAATTGGGGAAATGATGTCTAAATTAGATACCGTTCATCTGATTTGTAGAAAAATCTCAGTCTCACGTACTCAACAGTGGAATAAACTTCCCAAACGCATAAGTGTATATAAAAACTCAAATAGCTAAAGAGTTCAAATCGAACGTTCGAAGATAGTTTGAGTCTCTACAATAATGAATGCATACTTCGATTCAAAACAGTTTTGAAAAAATTGCATTTAGCTAAATTACACAACAATTGTCGAATGAAAGCATTGCTCCTACGCCTCAAATTTCCCACTGCTGATTTAAAGTCCTAATTCCAAGATCTGTGAAGCTCAGCGTTCTACATTACCCAGAAAAAAGTCTTCCAATTAGACCTGTGTCTTTGACAAAAGAGAGGTTATTTGTTTGCACCGGGTTAGGAAATCTGCGAGAAAAGTGTTTCAAGTCATGGCCATTGGGCTGAGCAACGAAAAATTGCTCAGTAGGAAAATTTAATTTTTCTGAAACCATTGGTGAAAGCAAACCGACGGAAAACTGTTTAGCAGTTGACCAGCACGTCGAACGAAGGACGTGAGAACATTTTTGCACATGCCATGCACCTAGAACAAAATAAAATGAGTTTAAGAAGTTTCACCACCGCGAGGAAATTATTGGTCAGAAAAGCTAATCGAACGAAAGTGCTATAATTTGAAGAAAAATATGACGGCTGGGCTGTGGAGCGATGGGTTCCGTCCAAAGGTAAGATGAATCGAGGTTCACTTAGTTCCAGAAAGATTACGGAGTTAGAGTGAAACAGGAAGCCAATCAAGCTTTTGGATCTTTGAAGCATCACTCCTTCTTTACAGGATTCAGGGAGCTGTGTAATGATCTGGGAGTGATTCACATGATCGGGACTAGGTTCGACAATCCTGTGCAGCAACAGAATTAAATCTCATTTGAACGTCCTAAGTGAATAAGAACACCCGTCTGTTGGTTTTTGTTTTTCTGTTAGTTCCTGCAATTTTCAGGGAGATAACGCTTGTGCATGTACACGAGTCTCATGTCATGCAAGATTTGCTCAGGGAGAATGTGGGATAATTTTCTTACATGGAATGGCCTCCAGAGTCTCCTGATGTACCTAAATTCTATCATAAATTAATGGGACACAGCGGAGAGATGGCGTCATGCCTCAACATCTCTTTCTTCTTTTTAAGATCTTTCTCAACGTTTGCTTGTACTTTGGACAAAAATTTGTTGAGATTGTTCGCAGAATCTTGCAGAATTCCTGCTTAATGGAAAGAAAGTTGTAATCAACGTACTAGGCGGTCCAATAAACTAAGCCTGATCGTTTACATTACATCCACATTTTTCCGGAGAACGATAAACTTTTCGGCCAGGTAGTGTGTGTTTCCGTTAGTCAACGAGAACGTGTTTCTTTTATCAACATTGCCGATTCTGCATTTCAATTCTATACAGAACAGTACTCCATTGGATGCATATTAAACCTGCATAATACAGTTCGTGTAGCCCAAATGTCCCACACCTTAACTGCATGTGTCATTCGGGTACTTATCTTATATATTCTTTGGTAAATTTTCTCAAAAATTCATGAAATATTCAAAATATCGCCTATGTATATCTATATATAATATAAAAAATACTAATGCTATTATTACTGGAACACTGCCTCTCATATTGATCTCCAAGTTGCTCTCCCCATCCCAACGATGAAGACATGTCTGTTGTACCAAATTTCATTCTCCTGTGAGTTAGAAAAATATGAAAAATCGCAAAAGTTCTTTCTTTCAAAAAAGTTTTTCTTGTCTTTCAACCTAATGTGAGATAGTGAACAATCAATATTCGTTTCATAAATAAAATTTCAATAAGCCTTTGAATTGACTACGCTAACGAACGCATTTCAATACTCAAATTTTTAAATTTCAATTCATGTGCGATCACCCACATCTTCTTATTCGCGTGAGTATGAGTATGAGGACAACTCACTCAATCGCTTAACTTCTGTATTATCTTCTTGTTTGATCTATGTACAAGTAGAATTGCTATGGTGATTTTACATTTTTAAGCATCATTTCGCCGTGATGTTACCGTTCAAGCTCATGAGTGATGAACTGTATATTTTCGGGAATAAAGAATGAATGAAAAGTCTTCGATTATTCGACGTAAAATGACTATCAAGTACCACATTGTATATAATGAATTATATAAAAGTTCAGTCAATAGTGATAGTGTTTTGGCTAATTGCTCTAAAGTAATATTGTCTTTCAACCTACGCTCTTCGCATGTTCTATATCCCAACACTAAAGTAATTTGCACTCATAATTATATAAATAAATAAAATATAAGCTTCATGGACTAACTATTTATACAGCATTTGCCTCCTTGTGTTCTCATTCATTGTATTATAGGTATGCTCAATGTTGCGCAAAAAAACATTTTTATATTTATAAATGGGTGTGTTGAAAAACGTTTTTGCCAGTTATGAAGGCAATTCCTTTTTCATTATTCGAAAATTGTATCTTGTTTTCTGACATTATTTATGTATTCTTTAAAATTTGTAATGCGGTAACCATGTTCACTCCGGTCGTGCACGGTGTTTATATACGGTACACGGTAGCTATATGTTTTGTGAGTCTGTTGTGGGTGCATGCATGCGTGCATACAGAAAAGGCTAGTTTCCAACAGCTAAACCGTCGATTTTTTCATTTTGCAATCACTACCATTTTTTTACACTCATCATGTTCAATATCATCGGTCGTTGTAGTGCAGTCGTCAATCACATATATATCAATCATAGAGAAGACGATGAGCTTCAAGACGTTTATGTTCTTCTTCTCAATATTAGCCATCTCGTTTTTAACTGGAGTGTTTGCTACTAAGAAAGCAAACTTTTGTTACACCCCAAACGCTTAAATTATTGTCATGGATGTTATTATGGTACATCTACTTATATTACGTGCATTTAAGAACCACTATGTTGAGAAATTACTGAGGCTTTGTGTATAAACTTTTTCAAATCATTTCGGCGAAATTGAAGTTTTCACTCTTCAGTAATTCGCTGTGAATGTTTCAGGTAAAGGAAAAATGTGAACTGAGCTACGTGTATCTTTTATTTGACTGTTAGCATCTCAAATTTCAAATGGTTTGTACGCTTTAAAACATTTAAAATCTTCAAGTCAATTTAGCGTGTGTTAGCGTGTCGTACTCAGAAAACCATTCGGCATCTCAACCCTTCATAATTTGGTACACGAATTGGTCACACAACTTTATATTTTAACTTCGGAAAAATGTGAAACTTGTGTAATATATCAAATGGAACACTTGGCTCAAGCAAGCTAATGCGTAATTTTTTAGTATGCTCTATAGAACGCTAGGTCTGCTCAAAACAGCCCGATGAAAAACCTGATAGTCGAATTATCGCGAGCCGCGGAGCTCGTGTCAGTTACACAGCTAAAAACTTGGTTAGCTCGCGTGCCCGCCAAAGGCCTGCCGCCTTTTCCCTCGAATCTACGGAACTCGATCTGCATCCAACTGTTAACGCCGCCGGTGTTCTTTATGCTGATCCGCTGGTGAAGTACGGGCGCCGGACAGCTCAAAGACCCTAAAGCAGGTGCCGGCCAAACGGGAGCAACTGCACTAGGCAACAAATGATATAACGAGGGTAAATAAAGGAAAGAAGTAATGAAAATTGTGATAATAATATGAAAAAAATATAATTACAATGGTCAGCATAGCACAAATTTAAATTAAATGAATACTAAGTCTCAGGAATTGGCAACTCACTTGCAGATCTTAGTCACCAGCTGCAAGCAGAAGGAAGGTGGATACTAATGGAGGATACTAAGTTTACATTGTTAGATAATCATATAAATCCAACCTCATTAAGTTATGGAATGTACACTATTTCCTAAATAAAGCGATTGGATGTAAGATAATAAATACGCCAACCTTAGGAACCGGTGTCCTTACCGTGAACAAACAAAATTCCAGCACCAGAAAAAGAAGGAATAGCAATTTAAGTGTGCGAGTAAAGATAGGGCAAATGAATTTCACAGCAAATAGTCCCCAAAAACAAACGTAAGAAACTCAGAGCTAAAAGGACTATCAAGCTGCGAACCAGCCTGATAGGAGTTACTAACACTCGTGAACTCGCTAGCTTAAGAGCTGAAACAAAGCACAACTCGGAGAGCAAAACCATTTTCACGCATGTAATCAACTATGAACCTATGAACAGTAGGAAATTTTAGACAAATTTGAAAAAAATTTCTAACATAATGCCTAATGAACGATACCATTCATTTGAAAAAACTTTAGCCTTCAGGGGGAAGGAAAACTCTTGGCGTATATGTACGCTGCTCAGACTAGAGGTCACTACACTATCAAGCCTCTAAGGATTCACCAAACTGTGAAGTGTTATTAAGGGAGCCGCTGCTGCCTAACAGCAGTACAGCGCACGTCCGTCGGGGGAGAAGGCAAGCATGCTGTCTAACAACACGCAGATGTGACTGCTACCACGGTCACATAAGTCTTCGAGGGAAAGCTCACCATGCGAAAATCCTATGGGGACTTTTTCCCATAGTACAAAGTTTTTGGATTATTTCCATTCTTTGTGTTAAGAATGTCTTAGATGCTCCTCATTGACATTTATTTCTTAATGATTGAGCCAATAATAGTAGTCTGATTTCACTAATAATAATTATTCCCGAAAAGTGGTTGAGACGTTAGGACACAAATCTATTGAAAAATAGCAGAGCGCTTGAAATGATACAGAGTAAAAACAGTACACAAACGACTATACTTTCTTTCTAACGGAAAGTTTTGCACTCAGTTTACAGGGTTTAGGGTTCAAAAGTAATGGCGACCAATCGAACTGCGAACAGTAAATTTGTAATTGGCTCATGAGCGTACGGTGCCAACTTTGTTTCCATTGTTGCTAATCTCGTAGTTCTCTCCTCTAAAAATATAGCAGACTGGTCAATTTTCAAACCAGTCAATTGATATTAGGTTACTTTAGCTAAGATTATAGCATTACACGGGCTAAAGTTAATTTCCGAATTCAAATAACATTACTTCTTCTTCAAATAATGAAAATAAAACCATTCACTCACAAGTCTCAATTCAGTAAGGCCTGCTTTCACTAATGGTGATTTTGGCCACGGATTCAACCATAAAACTCGTTTTTCTTAAGATTCTAACAGTCGCTCTTGTGACGAGAAAACCTGTTCTGTCATTTGTTCTGGGAAAAACGAAATATTTCGTGATATTTCGTAATTGTTAACCTGGTTTGGCCTGGGAACTCTTTACTTAGGTTCCATACAGCATTTGAAAAAAACATAGTCCAAAATATCAAGTTTCAAAAAAGCTGAGTGCAATTTAGAATGAGTTAGGTAGAGGAGTTAACAATTTAACGCTCGAAAATATTTTGTTGCTAATAATTTTCTGACGATATAAATTGGATGAAATAAATTTCAGGTAAATGACGCTTTAATAGTGGACTTCATATGGACATTCAATAATAAGTATTACTCGTAAATAATGGGTCATGAAACGGATATTTTCGTCCATTTTGGGGGCAACGGGGACAGACAAAAGCATCTCCCTCTACCTGTCCGTCGGCGGAACGGTAAATTTCATTCATGAAGAAAGAGACGCAGCTGTTCGAAAACGTCTCTCGCCGACCCGAAACTGCACTGCGCTACTTGACAAACTGCACTGCGCTACTTGACAAACTGCACTGCGCTACTTGACAAACTGCACTGAGCTACTTGACAAACTGCACTGCGCTACTTGACAAACTGCACTGCGCTACTTGACAAACTGCACTGCGCTACTTGACAAACTGCACTGCGCTACTTGACAAACTACACTGTGCTACTTGACAAACTGCACTGCGCTACTTGACAAACTGCACTGCGCTACTTGACAAACTGCACTGCGCTACTTGACAAACTGCACTGCGCTACTTGACAAACTGCACTGCGCTACTTGACAAACTGCACTGAGCTACAATACTCCGTAATCATAAGTCGTAGAATTTTTTTGAGAAATTAATATTGTGCTCAAATTTTAATTTAGTTTTCACTCGACCTAAGACGTAGTTTCTGCTAAAATTTTATTGGATTGATAAATAATTTTTTAAGCTCAAATTTTTCCACTGACTGAGGTATGGTAGCAATGACGCCTTTCATAAATTGACCTCTATTTTCCCAACTGCCATCACGGACCAAACTACGACTTTGAAGCTCAACCAGAATACGAAAAGATGGCTGGACGTAGAGAGACCCAGCAGCTATACAAAATTGTCTGCGCAGCCTCACGACCTGCAGAATTCACGTCACGTCGCTGACACTTCCAATAAAGACTTCCTGCGAGTCTCGGGAGAGGTCCAGTCTAGCAGCTGGTACCGGCACCTGGAGTGGACGTGTTGCCACATCTGACATTCTTGGTTTATCTCGGCCATGTTTATGAGGCTCGCATCTCCACATTTCTGACGGTCGGAATTTCCTCTAGGTGAGGAAGAGTTTCGCTTAAAAATTTTGTAAATAACGAGTGGTAAAATCTGACGACAAATTTAAAATTATTTCAGAATGGAAGTGGGGGTCGTTCTACTCTTGTTAGATATATTTATTCACGTGGCGAAGTGCGAAAGCGAGTCATTCAATAAGGAGAAACACATACCCTTCCTATTCAAACCCATTAGAAGTAATGTAGAGCTAGTTTATTATATTCGAAGGCGTATTTTAACTCTATTACCCGATTAAGTGACACGAAATGCCTTAACACGATTTTGTCTCCATGCAGTCAGTTCGTAGATAACTTTAATCTGTTCATGGGCATAGCATTCAGTAAAAGCAGCATGCCTGAAATTGCGGTTCTGTGAGGTCTGAGACTCTGTGAAACCAATGTAATTGATTAATTAGACTCAGAATGTCAACAACGATAGTAAGGTTGACTGTCAAACGTAGCACCCTGCGGTGTAACTTCCCTCAGTAAAAAAACTCTTAAACCTCTCTTGAAAATGCACATACGCAAAAAAACGATTTTTGTTCACATAGGGAGTACTGCCACTTGTTGTATCGCACTTCTGCACTCTTCCATCTTCATTCCTCATCCCAATTTGCACCGAATGCGAGCGCCCCCAAACATATCCTCACAACGCACATCAATTAGCTCCCAGTCTTGCAATTTTCGCCTCGCTGCGCCGCTCGTTTTTCGTGGCTCTGCTGCAATAAGCGATCTGCCTCACACCGGCGCCCACTGAAGCAAAAAAGTGGCAACGCTTGGCCGTGTCACTTCATTAATTTCTGTTCTTTTGGCATTCCCGAGGCTGAAAATTAAATCGTGTTGCTTTCCATTCCAGCTGCTGCAAGTATCTTTTCAGTTCGTTTTAAATTATCCAGTTTTTCTGTTCATTTGAGCGTGTAAAATTTGAGTTTATACATGTGTCCAACTCGAGTTGAGAATGGTGTTCAAAGCATAGAAAATGGACTCAAATGAATGCACTTTTTGCCTTTCAATTATCCGAAAGATTGCCTTGAATCAAATCACGGCAATCTCAAATCAAATGTTTCAGTTGAATTAAGACACAGTGCTCAAGGTGAATTTTTGTTCAGGGAAATTATTTGCTAAGCTGAAGAGGAAAATGAATTATGCTCAATTCAGCTCTCAAGGTATGTTGACATTAAAAAAATTATATTTGTAGTATATTGAGATACTGTCCTTCAATTGGCAGAAAAAAAATTGCTAATTCTTTGAAATCACGTGAAAAAAGCATCAAGCTTTTTAACCCTCGTTTTAGGAATCTGCAGAGCATACCCGATCTCTTGGCCACCCATACGTGGCAGGCACAGCTTATTCAGACAGTCGTCAAATTATATACGAAAAACTGAAGTGATAAAAACGTTGACCATATTTGAACATGCCTTAAATTTTGGTCACCCATTTTTAGCCGGAGTAGGAGCCTAGCCTGTAACCCCTTGAGGAGATTTGGCTAGAGGCCTTCAATTTTATGAAAGTCTTAACTTACTACAACAAAACTAACACACTTCTTCAGTTCTCATGATTTCATAGGCCGTTTCATTTCTTTTCTTCAACATTGAATTGAAATGTTGAGATAGGAATTATTGCACAAAAAGACCAAAGCAAATGTGATGCTGCTGATCATACCTTCCAGCAATTTAAGAAAAAGTTGCGGTGTGTTTTTAAAGCGAAGTAGACAGGAAAGGGTACACATGTCTACCATGTTAATATATTTAAATATACATGTACATTTATGTATGCATATATACACATACATGTTTGAATATGCAAATTTATGATATTCATTGCACAACTAAAACAGCTATTAAAATTGATTAAGTATGAAATAGAAGAGAAAATCTTAAATTTTAATGTAGAAAAATGAAATCCTGTAAATGTTCTCCATTATTATTTATACACAAGCTTATTCTACGTGTAGTATTTTCCCAAGACATTTTCAAAACATCTAGAGTTTTTCTGTTGATTTCTTCGATGATATTGTTTTTCAACTCATGGAGAGTATTAGGCATATTGATATAAACCATTCATTTGAGGTTTCCCCTTTGAGAGAAATTTGGTAGGGTTAAATCAGAAGACCGTGATGGCCATGGAACGCACCAAAACGTGAAAATAAACGACCATGAAAATCAGCTCTTAGTATTGCCATGGTTTTTCTTGCTGTATGTGGTGTCGCTTCATCTTGTTGGAATCACAAACTATGCATTTCCTGATTTTCCAGCTGTGGCAGTAAATTTTCCTGTGTCAGCTGTCTGTAGTTGTCACCATTCACTGTCATGGTTGCATCATAAACATCCTCAAAGAAGTATAAGCCAATGATTTTTGCACTCGGAATGCCACACCAGACAGCAACCTTCTGTGCATGAACTAGTTGCTCTTGGATCATCCTAGGGTTTTCATAACACCAAAAACGGCAGTTTTGTTTATTAACATGCCAACTGATATGGAAATGGGCCTCATCAGACATGACTTGGTGTGAGGTAAAAGTCTCAGCATTCGTAAGGCATAATGATGCACTTGAAAATTTTTTTCTTTGTTGACGGTCCGCAAAATTTAACAATTGTGTTACTTGAATTTTATGTGGAAACAGTTTTAAATCTTTTGCTAGGATGCATTGCAATGATCTTCGTGAACTTCCTAGTTGAGTGGAACGTTGTCACTCGTATTTGTTGTTCGTAGGGTAGCGGAGGGCAAATGCTTTGGGCCAGAATTATAATTATTCACGATTAAGTAGTGGGCCCGATGAGAGTGCCAGAAGACATTAAATGAGCCTCAGCTGCCTATTGTGGTCTTATTGAAGCAATTCTAACGGACAAGCTTTAAGATGTTCCGCTGTCTCCTCGTAAGAATTTCGTTTTTACATGATAATTCTCCGCCGCTCTCAGCAAAAGCCACTGTTGATTTTCTCACCACAATGGAGTTCAAGGGAGATACCGCCTGTTGGCCAGCCTGTTCTCCTGATCGGAATACCATTGAAAAGTTAATGGCCACCATCAAGTGCAAGGTTGACGCTGATTTTAACCAGTTTTCGTTCGAAGAAAATTTTTTGGTGGTGATTCAAGAAGCAGCGGCATCAGTAGCACTATTGGCTACCATCCAAAAATATACTAATTCATTCAGTGATAGGCAGTTTCAAGTAATGCAGAAATGAGGGACTTACATCAACAAATAAAGTCTCAATGTACTCTTTTTGAAACTTCTGTTCCCTCTCGGATAATTTAAACTGGAGTACGCTGGCACATTTTTTCATGCTTCCTACAAGATCAGGAACAAGATCTGATTTTGTTGGATTTTTGTCTACCGGGCATTATCTTGAACCTCTTGAAAAAGAGGATCGTAAAATTCTTCAAAATTCGTTTGGCTCATAATTCAAGTCCTACGTCCAATTTCTAAATAAGTAAGTTAAACAATCTGGTTCAAAGATTCTAAATAAAAAATAAAACTGAAAAAGACATATTATTTTATTCCTTTTATTGAAATAAACGTTATTCTGTGCCCCACTGTACATGTACATATGTTCTGTACACCACTATGTATATCAATATAAAATTCCTTTACAGGGTGTTTGAGAATTCTTTGAAAAACTGTGAACTAACTTTCCTCCAAGGTACATAACCGTAATTTACTCTATGAAAGGGTACCCGTATCCAAAAAGTGGGAACGTATGGTAGGGTATTTGAAAAATGTAATTTTCAATAGGTTTAATTTGTAGGAATACAGAGTAAGTTAGGTTAGTGGTCACAATCGATGCTGGAAGTTCCGCCCTCATGTTACGATACACGCTTGAGGACGCTGGCGCAATTATTGCCGAACGAGTGTGAAAACACCTATGGTACTGTGGTGTTCTCCCTCAGGCTGCTTTACGCTTCGGGCAGACTTAAGAATATCTTGGAGACTTAGACCATGAATACCTTAGCCCGAAGCGAGTGCCTGAGGTACAAATGAACCCGGCAGGATAAGGAAAACACAAATGGAATAAAAGCCGTAGTATTGCGAGTATCGCCGACAGTGATGGCACACAAAGGAATATTTACAGTGAGGTAGTACCGCACTCAGGTACGCCTTAGAGGACCGACTGTTGTCGGCGAGTCGCAGCGTGAGTGGCGATCTAGGGTAGACCGGTGGAGCTGTTGCTGGCCGAGGGTCTCTGACTTGGTAGTACACGAGACGCTAGATGGTAGCTGACTTGGGTCGAGGACGTAGTGTGGCGGCACGGTTGACGGTCGAAGCGGCGCGGCTGTCGGAGCGATGAGACTTGTATTGAACACCAAGGCGGCTGTGAGTCAACTCCAATGAGCGTGTGTGTGTCGATGCTTATAGAAAAGACGGAAGGAGAGTTTGACACAGAGTGTGCCGAGAAGAGAAGAGGTGAAACGGAAAAAGGGATAGATAGGGAATTGTTATAGATGCGCTTTGCGCATATAATGCTGGTGTTTGAAGGTTTTTTGTGAGTAGCTTGAGGGTGGTGAGAGTTAACT
>JACJUY010014291.1:0-10680 GCA_014220935.1 Platorchestia sp. MABIK | reverse complement strand
GGTCATTGCCACACTTGTAGGATGTTGTGCTCAACTTCCATGCTAACTTCAGGTCATTGCCACACTTGTAGGATGTTGTGCTCAACTTCCATGCTAACTTCAGGTCATTGCCACACTTGTAGGATGCTGTGCTCAACTTCCATGCTAACTTCAGGTCATTGCCACACTTTTAGTATGTTGTGCTCAACTTCAATTCTATGACACTTCCACTTTGCTTAGTCATTTGTTCTGTACATCGAAGGATTTATCAAAGAAACCAGTTTTTGAAAAAAATGGTGGAGTGTCGAGTGTTACTAAAGCATTGTGAAAGAGATTTTCAGTTTAAGTGAAGGAATCTTGTATAACGAAATTAGTAATTTTCTGTATTCTTATTTTTGGTCATTATCAGTATTTTACCTCTTTGATTGTATGCATATTTATCATTTAAAAATTTTAGGCCCTCACTACTCAGGGGAATACAATTATTGTATCTGTAGTTAGCACTCCCAAGGGGAAAATGTGAGGTTCTGAGTGGAGAGTTGAATAGGCCTTCTTTTTGTTACAAAAAAATGTTTTTTGCTGGTTATGGGCCATCTTTTCTCTATTCACTGCTGTCCAATTTTTCATCACCTACTTCTTTTTTCTTCAACTTTTATTTTGTTTCATAAACTTTTTTCTCAACTTACTGTTTTTAAGCACATTGTGTTTTGATTCTACGTTTGCTCAAGTCCATACTAGATGGTGCCTTCCTCCTTCCTCTCTTTGGAACGTTTATATTCAGCGGTTAGGGATGCTTAAACTAACATCTAATCTAATGTTATCTTTAAAATTAATGATAAAATAACTTGTTGTTGTATTTTTTAATTTGTTTTTGTTTTGCAGGACGCTGGGTGATTTCTATGTGAACACAAGCAGCGTGTGGCCTTATGGCCTGCTGGACCCCGACTGTCCTGCGGCGGCCTACACCGTCCTGCAGCTGCTGAGTGAGTGGCACTGCAGCCTGCTCTCGTTGTAATGTCGTAATTTCAATCTTCTTTAGATTGCAGCCTACTCTTGTAATTTCAATCTTCTTCTTCTTTGAATTGCAGCCAACCCTCGTTCTTATTTCAATCATCTTCTTTAGATTGCAGCCTAATCTTGTTGTAATTTCAATCTTCTTCTTCTTTAAATTGCAGCCAACCTTCGTTCTTATTTCAATCTTCTTCTTTAGATTGCAGCCTACTCTCGTTGTAATTTCAATCTTCTTCTTTAGATTGTAGCGTACTCTCGTCGTAATTTCAATCTTCTTCTTTAAATTGCAGCCAACCCTCGTTCTTATTTCAATCTTCTTCTATAGATTGCAGCCTACTCTCGTTGTATTGTCGTTATTTGAAATTTCTTTTTCTTTAGATTTGATAAGTTAGTTTAACCCTCCCAAATTCCAACAAAGTGCTCCAACGAGAAGAGGGAAGGAGGCACCATTCAATATCACAGTAGAGTAAACAAGGTAGAGTCATTTCTCTGGGACAAAACACCTCTTGTTATGCTAGCCAGTAGAACGGCTCCATTTCGAACAAACTTTGTGATGTCACTATTACAAATTGTCGTTAGGCCAATAGTGGTGCCAGATGTGGGGCTAGCAGTGTTGCCAGATGCAATATGAGCGCTGCTATTGGTTCATTGCCATGACATCAGCATTGCCTCACGTTCAACAAAAAATACTGGTTTGACCCTACCTTGTTTCATCTACCTTGATCAAAAGTTTGGGGAACGTGGAATCGATATACTAGGTGCATTGTATTTTTTTTCTTTGTACGGTTCATTTGCACTGTGTTTCTTTTATCCTTCTCACCTGGTAACCCCATCATCTCCAGACCTCGTAGTGTTGAGGGTGGCAGTGGCATTTTTCTCTTCATTTCTGTGAACGGTTCATTTGCACTGTTGCTTTTCATCCTTTTTCTCGCCTAATAACGCCGTCGTTTCCAGGCCTCGTGGTGTTGAGCGTGGCCGTGGCGGTGGCCGTGTGCCTGCTGGGGGTGCTGCTGTGGCTGCACCAGCACCCTGAAGACGAGGAGTTCTTCTCCAAGGAATTCCTGGCTACGGTGGTTGAGGTGCTTCTCGAAGCGTGCCACCAGAAAATGGAGGCTCTCGTAGACCACGACCGATGGGCTTGGGTCAAAAATGGATCTACACCTCCAGATGAGAGCAACACTCACTGATTTGGGTGTCTTTGTTGGGGATGAAACTTTTTATTTACTCCATAAAGATAGATCTAGACCTCCAGATGATATGAGTGTCTTCATTGGATATGAAACTTTCTTATTTATTCCATGAAAGTTTATGATATTTAAAATCCACAACAGGAAAAAAGTATGACCAAATGTGGCAGATCCATAAGTAGCACAGATTAGTAAATGTGCGCTGTGAAATATTTATCAAATTCTGAAACCAAATGTGGAATCAGAATGCAAATTGCATTACTCGAACAAAAGTTATGATCAAAAAAAGTGCTTGTAATGAATATGGTGATCACAAACTGGTATTTTACAAGGGAGTTTACAAAAAGAACATTTATCTGAAAAACTTGAAAACTTATGCAAAATCTGAAATTGAAGCTGATGTTAGTTTTGTAAGTACAATGTATCGTTAGAAGGGTATCACTCTACAGCCCCTAGTGCTATTTTCTTTGGAGTCCTGTCATTCTTGGCCAAATTTTCCATAAATTTTTGCAGTCAATGGTCTTTTCTTGTTTTTTTTTCGTTAAAATGCTAGTGGAACAAGTATTATGAAAGAGACGGAAATTGTGATAAGTTTTCTTTTTTAATGAAAATTTTCTGTTGTTGCATGCAAAGAGTAGGACTTAGGATGACGAAGTGCTAAGTTAAGTTGGTGATGTAACAATGACTGATTTTATACTGCACCAAATATGCGTTGTAAGTTGTGTGTTGTTCTTCTTGGTAGAAAATGTGTGAAGTCAGGGTCAGGCAATGGATGCCAAAGACAAATCCCTTTAAGTGCTAAAATATTACCCTATGTATTATCGATAAATATATCTGTCATTATCAATATATATTATTATTTTACATCAGGTTTCTCGATACGGTTCTTCTGTTAATTTTTAGTAATATTTGAAATCGACTTGGACAATTGTTAATCTCTTTTTGTGCTTGAATTTTGATAGAAAAGGATATTTTCTTCAGCGCTTTACGACACTTTGAACAAACTAAAGTAGCTCTGAGTAGGGTATATCGCCTTGCGTACAATTATAAGCAGCACGCTCCATGTATGCATGTATTTTGCAAATGAACCAAAGTATTTCTTTACTGTAACAGATTTACATTTAGTCTATTTTTATTCACTCTCGTGTAATGTGCTTCTCTCTTGCAGAAGCAGCAATCATTTAACGAGTGCTGTTGACTTCCTGTGATTTTTTTGTAATATTCTCTAGCAACTAAGTGTGACGAAGCTTTTTCTGACTGTCACATATACCATAGTGTTATTTTATCTATATTTGTGCATTTTCTTCATGAAATTGAGTCATTCTTGTTTGTGTGTAGCTGAAACCCCCTCCGAGGGATTTGGCCGCTCGATGCATATCGCGTGGTATAGTGAGACCAAAGATCAGTTGGGACCCACACGTCGGTATTTATAGTGATGCTGTGTAGTGTACACGGCTCGGGATTTAATATTTTCCCTGATTAGTTTTCCAGATCAGGATGTCAAACAAAAATATCCATCCCAATAGAACCCGCGATTAAAATATTCTTGTACTTGTACACTGGTGAAACTCGTATCAGATACGATGTAAGAAGCGAACACCAATCAAATGTATCAATAAATAAACACATCAAGAGTATCACGTAAGTGACAGTTGAAATGACTTTATGGGGGAGGGCTGTTACCATGTTCTGTAATGATAATTTGGGGAATCACTGTACTGAAGATTATGTAGTCTTTTCTGTAGAGGTGATGAGAAGATTGGTATTTGAACTATGAACTTCCTGTGCTGTATAGTCTGAGTTACTGAAACGCTGGCTACTACCAGCTGTTTTCACTAAAAGGTCAGAGACTCTAGCCCACGATAGAAGAAACAAGGTAGAGCCAAACCAGTCTTTTTATCGTCGACCGTGTGGCAATGCTGACGTCATGGCAACAAACCAATAGCAGCGTTCATATTGCATCTTGCAACACTGCTAGCCCCAAATCTGGCACCATCATTGGCCTAATGACATGTCGCAATGGTGACGTCATAAATTTTGTTTGAAATAAAGCCGTTCTATTGGCTAGCCGAACAAGAGGAGGTGTATTTTCCCAATAGAAATGACTCAGTATTGTTTCCTCTAATGTCTCTTGACTGAGTTTCTTATTCGCTAGTCTTCCGGTACGCCTCATGTGATCGAAAAAATCACCTCAGTTCTTCCTTTGCAATGTTTTACGATATGATGGAGCTAGTTTGTGTGGACAAAGCCTTGTGTGCCTTTTTTGGTTACATTTTTCTTGTTCATTTCTCAACATATTGACTGTGTTCCTTCTAGCGGTACGTTTGTTTACTTTTTTGCCTCTAAATGAAACAGTTATGTGCATTTGATATGTTCCTGTCCTTCTCATGTTTTTCTTCTGTGTGATTTTTTGTAATTCTTGAAATGTTGCAGTTATCATAAGGGTTTGTTTAGTCTATTTTTCTGTGTGTTGTTTTGTTCCTGATGTGCCTGAAAATGGGCATATCATAATCGACATAATATTTATGGAGACGTATCTTGAAAATGTTGAATAAAACTCATGTCATTCTACGCTTATTAGTTTGTATCAAAACGTGATGTAGAGGTCGAAACCTTGTGTATTTTAATCTTTTCTTTATGTTCGATTTTACTTTTTATTGAATAATTAATTCTTTACTTTTGAGTTGTTGAAAGTAACGTTATTTTCTATTTCTAGGGAAACCACTATGCTGAGAATGGACTGTGGTCAGAAGCGTTCGTTTCTTGAATAGAGCAATGTTCTTGAGATCTGCAGTGCCGACCATTCTTTTTAGTCTTACAGAATTGCAGTGCAAAAATGTTGGTCAGATAACTTTTTATTTTTATTTATCTGTAAGATCTTGGAGTATCTTGGTAGCACTGATGTGTTTTAATGAACGAGATTTTTATCACATTGACTGCAATGGTTTAAACTGAAGTTCAATATTAAACTCAAATTTAAAGTGAAAATTGTCTAGAAAATTATACATTGCAAACAATAACTGGGTAGATTAAATACCATTAATTTGAAAAGATTGTTGAAAGTTTTTCAAACAGTCCATCGATGGGTCGTTTTGCAGCTGGAAAAACTTGAGCACGATCTACCGGTGGGTCATATCGCAGTCAACTTGTTAAGTTAATTTTTCTATATATATGTGATGAAATTTTAGTTAACATTCAATGATAACTAATATAGGCTGTCGTATGAGGTGCCTCATCCTGTGCTCAACTGCGCACAATTTTCTTCAATTTTATAAATGTTCAGATTTTTTAACTGTCACGTGAGCCCCTCAGAGGGAAACAACGAGATCATCTATGAAAATACGCATTTTCTTGGAGGAGGATGTGAGGTCTCTAGCTGTAGGTAAGGTAAGCCTTTATTTTTCTCCTGAAATATAGTTTTTTTTATTTTGTTCCAGAAGTATTGTTTTTTATTTTGTTGCAGAAGTATTGTTTTGTTTATTTTGTTCCGGGCCATCTTTTCCTGGTTCACTGCTATTCTTACTTCAGCGATCATTACTTTCATCAGCTTTTATCACGCTTCTTAAACTTCTTTCAATCCTACTCTTCCTATACTCTGAGAATCTGGTGTGGGGACACATTCGGGAATTCCCCGTTTCCTTAATCCCCTACTAAATGGTGCCTTCTATTTCCTCTCTTAGGAACAACTTGGTTATGGCTAAGGAAGCTTTTACTGACCTATGATCTAATCCATGAGGGAAGAATATCGACGAGATGTATTTCTCAGAATATTTTAAGGATTTTGCAATCATGGCTATGGGATTTAATCCAATGTTTGACACCTTACCAGCCATTGTCAATCTCTTGTTACTAATTTAGTCAGCTTATTTACCGTTATTCCTTTTACATGCAAATGAATTATATTTTTCTTATCAAGGGCTAAGTGTTCAATGCAACAATATTGGTTTTCTCGTGGGTAAGTACGAGTTGTCCTAGCTAACTTTGGATTATGAAGTTGAAATATTCTCAGAATTGGGACTTAGATCATTTTTTTTGGCTAAGCTTCTATTTAATTGTTTATCTTTTATTTTTACGTGAATCTGTGCACGCCAGACCCGGGCTGCTCTGTGAGGTGTGCACGCCAGACCCGGGCTGCTCTGTGAGGTGTGCACACCAGACCCGGGCTGCTCTGTGAGGTGTGCACGCCAGACCCGGGCTGCTCTGTGAGGTGTGCACACCAGACCAGGGCTGCTCTGTGAGGTGTGAACACCAGCCCCGGGCTGCTCTGTGAGGTGTGCACGCCAGACCCGGGCTGCTCTGTGAGGTGTGCACACCAGCCCAGGGCTGCTCTGTGAGGTGTGCACACCAGACCCGGGCTGCTCTGTGAGGTGTGCACACCAGACCCGGGCTGCTCTGTGAAGTGTGCACACCAGACCCGGGCTGCTCTGTGAGGTGTGCACACCAGACCCGGGCTGCTCTGTGAGGTGTGCACACCAGACCCGGGCTGCTCTGTGAGGAGTGCACACCAGACCATGGCTGCTCTGTGAGGTGTGCACGCCAGACCCGGGCTGCTCTGTGAGGTGTGCACACCAGCCCCGGGCTGCTCTGTGAGGTGTACACACCAGACCCGGGCTGCTCTGTGAGGTGTGCACACCAGACCCGGGCTGCTCTGTGAGGTGTGCACACCAGACCTGGGCTGCTCTGTGAGGTGTGCACACCAGACCCGGGCTGCTCTGTGAGGTGTGCACACCAGACCCGGGCTGCTCTGTGAGGTGTGCACACCAGACCCGGGCTGCTCTGTGAGGTGTGCACACCAGACCAGGGCTGCTCTGTGAGGTGTGCACACCAGACCAGGGCTGCTCTGTGAGGTGTGCACGCCAGACCCGGGCTGCTCTGTGAGGTGTGCACGCCAGACCCGGGCTGCTCTGTGAGGTGTGCACGCCAGACCCGGGCTGCTCTGTGAGGTGTGCACACCAGACCCGGGCTGCTCTATGAGGTGTGCACACCAGACCCGGGCTGCTCTATGAGGTGTGCACGCCAGACCCGGGCTGCTCTGTGAGGTGTGAACACCAGACCCGGGCTGCTCTGTGAGGTGTGCACACCAGATCAGGGCTGCTCTGTGAGGTGTGCACACCATACCAGGGCTGCTCTGTGAGGTGTGCACACCAGACCCGGGCTGCTCTGTGAGGTGTGCGCGCTCTGTACCAAGCAGTTCTGGTAACCCATAATAGCCTACAAAGGCTGTGCTGTAGTGCCAGCTTTCAGATTGAGCTACGAGCAACCATTTCCAATCGATCCTCAAGTGATGCATCATCTTATTAAAAGCTCGACTTGTTTGAGTAAAATTCGGTCAGTTTACGACCAGTGTAATGCTTAATTCAAGTTATGAATAACTGGGACTCATTGTTATCAGTACAAGTTGAGGTTCTAAAAATTTAATGTATAATTAGAAGATCGATTTTACTCGGTGGTTGTCTATCTCCTGCATTTTAGTTTACTAAATATTTGTTTGAATTTGGTANAGCTTACGCACTTGAAAGGTTAAACACTGTTTTTACTGCATTCAAGGTTTGAATTTCATTCAGTCAAATAAACTTAGCGAAATTAAGTTTCAAGTGGTACCACATGAGCGCAAAATGTGGGTGTTTCGGCAGGTGCAGCTCTGTACGATGAGAAGTGAGATCGCAAGCATCTCGACAAGGCAAAAAGGTGAAATGAGAGCAAGCAAAAAAGACGTAGACTCTTGCGGCAGGTCCGCTGTACGTTCAGTGGCCTCGCCCTTAGAGAAAAATAACTTAAAATAATTAAAGCATACCTTAGAACGAAAATAAGTTAAGAACGGGATCATTCGACACACGTGACTGATTTTGTGGGGGTGATCAATGTGTAGCACTCATTCCTGAAGGAATGTTAACGAGAACAGACATCACCCGTAAATCTCCGCCGTGCATCTCCAACAGATTACGTGTCCCATAGGGACGCCAAGTCCGCCTGATGTGTTGATGGAGCCTAAGAGAGATTGAAAAATATTTTTTTGCCATAATAGTTTTCGTCTCTCTAAAACCGGTTCTAGTTCTACTTCTACCGAATCCACCCACGCTTTCAATTCACTCATATCCTGTTCTGTAGTCTCTGCGTTCAAATTGTATAATATAAAACACAAGTTTCAACTCTTCAGTGCTAAATATTCATATTGTAAATATAAGTCACGCGCTTAGGAGCTGAAGTACAGCCAACTGAAAAAATTATAATTCAAAAAATTTGCCCCAGTTTTATTTTAATACTTTTAAACAATAGAAGTAACATGAAATATTCTGCCAGTACGCTAGTGTCTTTCACGATTCAAAAGACAGCGAATCAGAAGTTACTGCAAATGTTTTAGACCTAATTGCGTATATTACTGTACAATATTTTAGCTCTGGCATGAATAGCAAAGTCCGTCCAGTGTTTTGCAGTTGACGGCAAGTAGCCGCCGATGGTTATTGTCGTGCGTAAATAAAGTCAAATACAAAATGATCGTTTTGGTTGGAAAACAGGTAAATGGCTTTACATGTTTTAAAGACTATTATCTATTTGTCTAGTATATATATTTTATATTTGAAATCCGCTGTGACTGTAATTACCTCATTTTCTTTGACATTTCAGTCAAAAACTCTGGTAAATTATAAGTTAGTTAAAACTTTCTTAACCACTGCAAAGGTGTAGTGAAGAGAGGAAAAAGAAAGCACCGCTCAGTATAGCCAAAGGAATAGGTAATAAAGTGTGTTTTGACACAAAATCTCCTGGACATGGAACAGCAAGTTAGAAAGGAAATTCATGAAACAAGATAGAAATTTAATGATAGAATGAAACGTCCTAAGAAATAGGACAGCATTGAACTGAAATGAGAATCTACTACACCACAAAAAATCTATTCAATTTAAGCAATACAAAGGCCTACTTAACTTAGAGCTTAAGAAGAAATTATGAATATTATCATTTGATTTAATTGAAATTCATGTGATAAAGCTTGTATTTTTTAATATAAATTTCAAAGTATTGTTGATATTAAATTCTTAAAAGAGCTAGGAGCTGATGTTTTTGACTGATTTAGCATTTCAGAAAAGGGTCAATATTGAATTTAAGCCTTTCACGGAAATTAAAAATTCGGTTCCAAACACTCACTAAAGGAACACATTTAAAAACGTTTTACACGAATGACATTGTGCTCGCTTATGCGTTATTTTAGAGATATAACAATTATTACGTTCAGCTAGGAATAACATTATAAGGCTGGTTGCTTAGTCGCCGCATTGTTGGGTGACGCCCACTTTTCTGGCGGGACACGCCCACTTCTTGGCGGGAAATTAACACGGCTCGGTTTGGGTAAGTTAAGGTTAGCAATTTTAGGTTGATTCATGTTATTTCAAGTCAGTTTATTTAACTAACCAACCATAACCTACCCTAACCTCGCCCATAGTTACGTTAATACCGTATTACAGCTTATTTATGTGTCCGTTCCTTCACTTTTATGTACGACGTTCATATAATTTCAAAGTTGAATAACTTAAAAATTACGCATCAGCGAGCAGAATGTCATTCGTGTAAAACGTTTTTAACTGTGTTCGTTTAGTGATTCTTTAGAACGGAATTTTTAATTTCTGTGAAAGGCCTAAATTTAATATTGACCCAGAAAAGTTATGACAAATTCTTTTTGTACACTAAATATTTATTGTATCACATTTACCTGATGGTTTTTTCTAATGGTTATTTACTCACTTGTAGTTAACTCACATGCCAACAAGTCCCAGGCTATAATGTTTCCTATAAAGATGTATCTGGAAAAGATGTTCTGCATGTGATAGTTGTGAAGTTTTGACATACATACATTGTCCTTTTAAATTATAAATACTGCTTCAAAAAAGGCTTGAAGGAGAACATCTACACTGAAATCAGCTGAATCAAGGAAATGGCTGCAATGTTTTTTATATGGGATCTAAATCTATGAAATTTAGCGTAAATGTGTATTTATTTTTGGAAATAAATAGGGGTTATCTATAATTTTTTGCCATAATTACAGAGCTAATGGGTTAAAAGTGGGTACTTTGCAAGAGACGTTATCTGAAAAATACTTGTTGTAGAGCAATGATTTAGATGTCATTGGATGCTCAAAGAGTTGCTGCATGACGAGTCAAACAATTATTTTGAATTTTGCAATCGTCAGTTTTTATGAAATTAAAAAAAATTGAAGTCATTTTTGTTGTAGATTTTTAAATGTAATCAAAAATTATAAAGAATTAAAAAATATCATGAAACTTGAAATTGAGGGCCGACTGTGTTGGGGCCTTTGTAACGGCCTACAATTCCCTCCTCAATTCTCACACAAAAGAAGAATTCAGCGCCTGTGTACCAGACTTGTCCACTAAACTACTCAGGATTCACCAATCCTTGTCACAAAACTCCCATTAGACGGCATCACTGGGATTACCAGTACGTCAAGACACCATCTCCATGCATGGTGGGTCATAACAGCCCACTCTACATG
>JACJUY010014289.1:2124-17911 GCA_014220935.1 Platorchestia sp. MABIK | reverse complement strand
CTCCCCAACCGCTACAAAAAAGAGCGTATCGAAGAGAGGAAAGAGGAAGGCACCATTTAGTATGGATATTAGGGAATGCGGAATTTATGTATAGGGGGGCATTGAAACAAAAAGTTTGGAAAGAAGTTCATGAAACAAGAAAAACGTCAAAGAAGAAAATGGTAGGTGCTGAAAAACAGGACAGCAGTGAACCGAAAAAGGTGGTCCTTAAGGGAACCATTTTGGAGCATTTCAGTCAAAATTAGATTTTCCCGATTATTTTTTTTATTGCTTTAAAAGAGTTTGAGATATGTCCCCGAATGTCTGTAGAAATATTAGGAACGTATCCCAGAGCTAGCGCCCCCCCCCCCCGAGAGGGGGAGAGCATCCCCCTTACGGACCTTTTTTCATTTTTGAACCTGAGCAATAATAATTGGTACACTGATAGGAAATGGAATTTTAAATCATTCACCCTCTATGAAAAAATGTGATTTTCTTTAAAAGAAAATTGGAAATCATAGCAAACGACATTTTTGGGGGGTGGTTTCTAAATGCTTATTCTCTTACAGTTTCTGAGCTACAGTAATGATTTTGGTATCATTGGATGCAGAATATCGTGGACATTTCAAAAAATTAAATGCTTTTCCTCAAATTTCCAATTTTAACATTTTTACATTTCATCATTCATATTCCTCAAGGTAAGCGTCCCCCTTCCGAACCTATTTTTTATTATTGAATTTAGAGCAATGAAATTTGGTACACTGATAGGAAATGCAGTTTAGAATCATTTATCTCTCGTAACAAAATGCGATTTTCTTGAAAATAAAATGAGAAACCATAGAAAACGACATTTTTTGAGGATTTTCTAAATGCTTCTTCTCTGACAGTTTTTAGCTACAGTAATGATTTTGGTATCATTGGATGCAGAATAACGTGGACATTCCAAAAAATTAAATGCTTTTCCTCCAACTTCCAATTTCAATTGAAAAATGAAAAAATATTAAAAAAAATTTTTGTTTCGAAAAAATTCAAATTTATGACGTCATAACTTAGGAAAAAAATGAATTTGAAAAACTATTTAATTTTTTGGAAAGCCCTGATTTTTCCGCATTCAATGATACCAAAATCATCACTGCAGCTCGAAAACTGTAGGAGGAGAAGCATTTTTATCTTAAATAANGTACACTGATAGGAAATGCAGTTTAGAATCATTTATCTCTCGTAACAAAATGCGATTTTCTTGAAAAGAAAATGAGAAACCATAGAAAACGACATTTTTTGAGGATTTTCTAAATGCTTCTTCTCTGACAGTTTTTAGCTACAGTAATGAGTTTGGTATCATTGGATGCAGAATAACGTGGACATTCCAAAAAAATAAATGCTTTTCCTCCAACTTCCAATTTCAATTGAAAAATGAAAAAATATTTAAAAAATTTTTGTTTCGAAAAAATTCAAATTTATGACGTCATAACTTTAGAAAAAAAATGAATTTGAAAAACTATTTAATTTTTTGGAAAGCCCTGATTTTTACGCATTCAATGATACCAAAATCATCACTGCAGCTCGAAAACTGTAGGAGGAGAAGCATTTTTATCTTAATTAAATAAAATAAGTAAGTTTTCCAGACGTTTTTCAGTTTATCTCCGAAGTTTACAAAGCTAGAGCAATGCGGTTTGTTGCATTAGAAAGTGAAATGTGTGCTCTAAAAATTATATTGTTTGATTTTTCTAAAAATTGAATGTAAAACTTTCCGTAGACTTTTTACACTAAAATTATATAACTTTTACCCTACCTCTTTCAAAAAAATTTATAAAAATTCGGAATGAAAAAAAAAAAAAAAACGAGCAATACAATTTTTAGAGCACACATTTTAATTTTAAATGCATTAAACCGCATTGCTCTAGCTTTGTAAATTTCGGAAATAAACTGAAAAATATTTTTATATATATATATTTTTTCATTATAAGGAATAATTAATTTCATATGCCTCAAATGAATAAAAACTTCTTTAATAAAAGTTGTGATGAATTTGGAGATCTAGTAGTCTGCAAATTTTCATAGACGTACGTCCAATAGAAAAAAGTTTCCAGTTTTTCAAAATGGTTCCCTTAACATAGCAAAGAACATTTTATATTCAACAAAAAGAAGGCCCACCTAACTCTCAGCTCGGGCCCTCACATCTTCCCCCTGGGAGCGCTAATTCCCATAGATACAATAATTGTCTCCCCCTGAGGAAACGACTAGTTCCAAATTAACTCTTCAATTCGCAGATGAAAATGTTATTTCGACATCAATTTTTTGACATTCCAACCACAGAGATTTTTGTAATGCCGATAATACCTCATGTTTTGAACCTGCAAACTATTTCACGGAGGCCGGCACAAGAACATCAACGTATTCGTGAAGAATTCAAGAATTACATAAATAAGTTACACAAATTATTTCCAAGTCCTATCACGAGTCATCCTGTGTAAATAATAGCATAACAGCGAAAATTATGTGTTACGATTGTTAACAGGTACGTACTTTTGAATTAAATGGAAAATTATTTCAGCAACAGATTATTTCAAAGTCGGCAACCTAGAAGCTATCGTACTTCATAAAGAAATTATATTTACAAGCACAATAAGTACAATAAGACTGACGCCTTGCTTTTAATAAATCTATCAATGTTAGAACTTAAGCCCTCGCTCCTATTCTAGATCAGGGGAAACTTTTTGGTTTGGGATTAGGCATGAGGACATGACGGCAGAACAACTGAGATATGCACCCTACTTTTAAGACTACCAATTATGCACTGCCAAATCAGTCGCAGTGTTGCCAACTCTATAGCGCAGCAAGGAGCTAGATTTCTAACAGAAATCCGCTAAATTATTGTTGAATGATATATTTTGTTTTGACTGTAAATTACAACAAATAATTAGTCAGCATAGCACGTTAAACATATTAAAGAGTGACTTGCAAGTATGGACTAAATTGATTTAACAAAAAAGTGTTTCTTCATCGGCGTTTGAGCGTGGCAATGCTAATAAATTAATTGCTATGGAAGAAACGTGATTGAATGGATTGTTGCCTGCAGCATTTTTAGATTCAGTTAATTCTACCTAAAGTTCTGTCATGGATTAAATATTGTTCAACTGTAACAAGCTTATTTTGTTTCATGCTACTTCAATGCTTTTCATTTTTTTCCTCATTGTAGGTATGGCAGAATAAGGCGCTTGTCTTTTAGCTGAGGGAATCAATTATAGGTTTCTTTAACAATATAATCTACTTTCCTAATTTCTCAGCATCACGATATATTTGAAGTTCATTACGTGTTAAAATTCTCAGCAAATTGCTTATCATTTTACTAAATCACACTATAGTATCACACTATAATCACACTATAATCTAAATCTAATCTAAATCACACTAAATCACTAAATCACACTATGGTCAATAGATAAAATGCAACGTTTCAATGCCACTGGCATCATCATCAGGCTATAGAGTGACCAGTTTTCTTTTCGTCTTTTCAGCCTGATGATGATGCCAGTGGCATTGAAACGTTGCATTTTATCTATTGACCATAGTGTGATTTAGTGATTTAGTGTGATTTAGATTAGATTCAGATTATAGTGTGATTATAGCGTGATACTATAGTGTGATTTAGTAAAATGATATGCAATTTGCTGAGAATTTTAACACGTAATGAACTTCCAATATAATCTACATTTCTGAGTGGGGCTTCTGCTCAAGCATTAGATACTGACCATTGAATTGAGTGGCATAAGCATCGGACCGACTTGTGTCGAAACATCCTCTCTCAATGATTTGAATGATTTGCTAAAATATCTCACCAAGTAACTTATTATCTGATGTATCAGTGCTTCCAGCAATTAGTGTGTTTAACTTTTCTGAGATATATCAGCACACAGTTTACCGACAAAATGAAGTGCAAAAACATTCACAAAAATTTCCCTGCACTTCGTGAAATGAAGTTTGATGCCCTGTGCCGTTTTACAGTCAGTAAATGAACTGCAACACACTCACGAAAGATGGTCAGCAATTGCGAAGGAACTACATTCTGCGAGATGCAAACATAATTTACCCTCTGCTACACTCTGTAGCGTCTTTATCAAATGCTGTGATTTTGGCTGACGAACACTCCCGCCTACATGCGAAAAATTGTTGTTTTTGGCTCACATCATGCTTTTTTAGCGCACACAATTTTACGTTTATGGTACATTTTCAATAGTCCCAATATGCCTTTGCATTGTCAGCATTTAAGGCAGTAGCCAGCCTCTAAGTTCAGGATAAAACTTCCAACTTTATCGAAAGTATTGCGTGCACTGCTTAAGCATGATAAGTGATTACGTCACACTTTCCAACACACGCTACTCAACGCAACCAACCCATGACTGGCTGCCGATGGCATGGAATGATGTGTCGCCGAAAAAATCGCTACATGTACTGAACTTGACCGCTCGAAATTATATCATTAGTTCGACACATTTTTTTCAATAACTATAAATAATTGAGCCTAAAATATGAGAGTAGGTAAATTATGGCCAAACCGTACTTCAAATACTCTAGATATTCCGCTAGGAGCTAGATCGTGATTTTTAGGAGCTAGATGGAATCTCAAAACTCTAGAACTAGCCGAAAATCCGCTAAATTGGCAAAACTGGTCAGTCGCCCATGAGTTTTTCCAGCATGAAGTTGGCAGCGACGACACGCATGGGGAACGGGTGAAAGGCATTAGATCGGGGGTTTAGGGTTTTTTTGAAGAGGCGGGGAGGGAGAAAGGGCGTTGCCCCGAGGAAAGCACCCTCTGTCTAAACCCAGCTCATGGGAGGAGCATCATGACCTGATGTCGACGAAGCTAGCAAATAAGGCGACTGAGAGGCGGTCAAAGAAAGCGATGAACAAGCAAGTAGACTTTGAGGAAGTGTACTGGTTTCATCCCGCCACTTTTCTGATTCAATCCATCGTCTCTGAGCCAGCCAAATCGTTGCAACGACGCAGCACCTCTTGGATGGCTGACGCCTTCAGTTTCTTATCTTCATCACACCCGACTGCAGCTAAAGCATCTAATAAATTGAAATACATTAGTAAATATTAACTGTGCAAATGAAAACAAAATAAAATTAAATTCCATTTGCTGAATGACTGTGTTCCAACTACCACTTTGTTCGGAGCACGCCAGGCAAGCAAGCCAGCCAGGCGCAACATTTGTCCCATCTGGCTTTGGCTGCAATCAGAGAATAAGTCGATTAACCTAACCCTGATCACAACACTTGATATCGGTAACCTATTGGACAGCTGGGAGTTAAGTTATTGATAATTTATTGTTATAGGAAACTTTAACCCATTTGGCTTTTAAATTTGAATCAAATGATGTTCTGTGGATAAAGAAAAACTGATATTAAAACGTAACATTGAGGACTGACTTCCATGCCATGCTCAAATATATTGAAGAATAACCAATTCTTGAACGAAAAAACAGATTAGTCATAACAGCATTAAATTATTAATTCTGCCCACTGCAATGCTGAAACGTTTTCAAACGTTGCAACCGATCTGCCAGTATTTGTTTAAAAAAATTTGGATCAATAAATACCTTTATTTGCATCACTATGACGAAAGATAATTTTTAGTTAGTTTAAGCCTTCCTATCCATAGAAAAATAAATGCGATCCAAAGAGAGGAAGGAGGAAGGCACCATTTAGTATGGAGTTAAGGGAACGCGGAATTAATGCAGCAGAAGCATAGAAACGATAAGTTGAGTAAGAAATTCATGAAGGAAGATCGAAGTTCAAGAAGAAAGTTGTAGGTGCTGAAAAACAGGACAGCAGTGAACCGAGAAAAGAAGGTCCTTAATACAACAAATACATTATAGTTGAACAAACAGAACGCCTAACTAGCTCTTAGCTTGGGCCCTCACATTTTCCCCCTGGGAGAGCTAATTCATAAAGATTCAATAGTCGTATCCCCCGGAAGGGGTATTACCATAACGGAATGCTAGAGAAGATATTAGTTAGATATCACGTTAGTTTAAGACTCCCCAACAGCTAAAACGAGCGTTTCGATGAGAGGAAGGCGGGAGGCACCATTTAGTATGGAGATAAGGGAACGCGGAATCTATGCAGAAGGGACATGGAAACAGTAAGTTGAGAAAGAAGTTCATGAAACAAAATCAAAGTTGAAGAAGACAGTGGTAGGTGCAGAAAAACAGAACAGCAACGTACCGAAAACTGTTGGTCTTTGACATAACAAGAACATTCTATTCCCAAAAAAAAGGCCTTCGTAACTCTCAGCTCGGGCCCTCACACATTTTCCCCATGGGAGTGTTAAGTCTCATAAATACAATAGTTGTATCCCCCCGAGGGGAAAGATATTAGTTAATGAACGAAAAGAACTGTTTGAGCTTACACGAACCTTATATTAACTGACAGATGGAACGCTCCTTGAACGAGATTTTCGTCCGTCGATGAGTTTGTCCTAACCCAAAGTAGGACATTTCCAAAGCCACACCACCGTCATGACCAGCTGGTGACGTGCAGACTGACGCCCACACATCGCTGAGGCTTCGCCATCTATAAATTAAATATGGAATGCAATTGTGTGTGATGACTCGAAATAAAATGCTCACCCCATTCTGGGAACTGCCTAATTACAAAGAGAATGAATAATACTGAATAATGAATGACAAGGACATTTAGACATCTAAATACGATCGAGATTCATGCCGCTTTTACCTCCACAGGAAAGTTTTCATGGAGTGTTACATTCTAAATAAACGGTGGATAGGCCAGTCAGTGCAGCCTTTGTGCAATAATTTCTAGCGTCTGAGGGTAGGTACTACAAAGAGAGCCATCAGAGCGTAATATGTGTTATTCACTCTGGTAATGAAAAGTTTAAGGTGTACAATCAGTGAACAACTTCACATTTTCACAGTATTTTTCAATAACTTTATCCATGTTGCCTACTGAATGCAATTGGAAACTGGTATCTTTGATGTCATTTCGGTAATGAATTTTTATGTCTATCCTCATTCATAAACAAAATCAGAATTTCCAAATTTATTCCACACACAATATTCCTGGCAAGTTATTTCTGGTAATAAATGTACAGTGTTATATGTTCCTCATTAGAAGGAAATTCATTTAGAATTTTATATTTACACAGAAACATCAAAACAATTCAAACAAACATTATGCAGGGTGTCTCCTAATGTTTCATTATCAAATTTTACCACTTTTTACGACCTTCAACATCAAAAAATGATTTCCTAATTTTTACATAATGAATGTTGTCCAAATGTCCAAGATGTAAGAAATCATCCTATAATGAGAAGTTTGAGTCAATAATACACGCCTTAGCATGGGTTCAATAAAATTTCAAGGTGATAAATACATAAAATACTAAGTTAAAACTTATTACTAAATGAAGCATCAAAAGAATTGCAAAAAAACTCATTTTTTATTTACCCCTTCCCAAATGGACCCTAACAAATGTTTGGCAAAGACACTGTCTTAACATCTTTCAACAGTGGGAGTAACAGCACATTATATGCGAAAAAATAAACTGACTGAAAACTAATAGACACCGCGGTATTGTCCAATCCCCTTATAGGAATATTTCCCATAAACTGCAGCAAATATCTGATTCTGGTATAAATGAATTTTTGAAAATCTTCAAACTCTATATACATATGTACTTTACTTTTACTTTCAGTAAATTATCCCACTTCACAATTTTTTACAATCCTGACAGGTAAAGTTGGCCCCCGAGGCAAATTTCGCTACTCCTTACTTCCTTTTTTGCTACTTTTCAAATTTTTTTACTTTTTACTACTTAACTACCTAGTAGACACCCTGTTATGGGAATGAAAGAAATGTCCAATGTGCAACATAAAGCATTAGTACTGAATCATAAGAGATACTTCACATTTCATCATGACAGGTTTTAGTTTACTTGAGGCATCAGCAAAGGCTTCATTGGAGGAATCGCATGAAAAGAACTTTTGTTTCTAGCTTCAGATTCAAGCAAATCTAGATGGATTTCACTCACTGAGTTTCAAAGTTTTATGGATTGACTCTGTGCTGTTATCAATAGAAGTATCACATATTGAATTTTGACTGTTAAACGAAACAGATTTGTCGAACAAGTCTAAACGTTTATNTATTAAACACGCTAGGTAATAATGTCTATTTTAAAAGTGACTATCCTTGCTATTTTATTTATAGTTAGACTTTGCAAACGGCAAAACATTGATGTTAATAAAATACAACATACATTGAGTTCTTTTTGGTACCAAAAATAGATGAACAGATGCCACATCAAATTAGTACGATCAGTAAGTACTAGTATCGAATGAGCTCATTTATTCGTAGATAAAAATATTATTTAGACATCCGTTTTTTTGACATTCCAGCCACTGAAGTTTTCGTAATGCCGAGACCTCCTGTTCAATAAAACAAAAATGAAATCCAAAGAAAAAAGCAAAATACAGTGGGGTCCTTTTTGGTACCAGAAATAGATGAACAGATCCGACATCAGTTAGTACGATCTGTAAAGACTAGTTTCAAGATTAGATTAGATAATAGTTTAGTTTAAGGCCTTCCTAACCGCAACAAAAAAGAGCGTATCGAAGAAAGGAAAGAGGAAGGCACCATTTAGTATGGATATTAGGGAATGCGGAATCTATGTAGAGGGGGCATAGAAACAAAAAGTTTGGAAAGAAGTTCATGAAGCAAGGTAAAGGTTAAAGAAGTAAATAGTAGGTGCTGAAAAACAGGACAGCAGTGAACCGAAAAAGGTCGTCCATAACATAGCCAAGAACATTTTATCAACAAAAAGAAGGCCCACCTAACTCTCAGCTCGAGCCCTCACATCTTCCTCCTGGGAGCGGTAATTCCCATAGATACCATAATTGTATCCCCCTGAGGAAACGACCAGTTCCAAATGAACTCTTCAATTTGTAGATGAAAATGTTATTTCGACATACGTTTTTTGACATTCCAACATCAGAAATTTTTGTAATGCCGATAATACCTCATGTTTTGAACCTGCAAACTATTCCACGGAGGCCGGCACAAGAACATCAACGTATTCGTGAAGAATTGAAGAATTACAGAAATAAGTTACACAAATTATATCCAAGTCCAATCACGAGTCATCCTGTGTAAATAATAGCATAACAGCGAAAATTATGTGTTACGATTGTTAACAGGTACATACTTTTGAATTAAATTGAAAATTATTTCAGCGACAGATTATTTCAAAGTCGGCAACCTAGAAGCTATAGTACTTCATAAAGGAATTATATTTACAGGCACAATAAGTACAATTAGACTGACGCCTTGCTTTTCATAAATCTCTCAATGTTAAAACACAAGCCCTCGCTCCTTTTCTAGATCAGGGGAAACTTTTTGGTTTGGGATTAGGCATGAGGACATGACGGCAGAACAACTGAGATATACACCCTACTTTTAAGACTACCAATTATGCACGGCCAAGTCAGTCGCAGTGTTGCCAACTCTATAGCGCAGGAAGGAGCTTGATTTCTAACAGAAATCCGCTAGAATCCGCAAGATAATTGTTGAATGATATATTTTGTTTCGACAGTAAATTACAACAAATAATAAGTCAGTATAGCACGTTAAAGATAATAAAGAGTGACTTGCAGGTATGGACTAAATTGATTTTACAAAAAAGTGTTTCTTCATCGGCGTTTGAGCGTGGAAATGCTAAAAAATTAATTGCTATGGAAGAAATGTGATTGAATGGATTGTTGCCTGCAGCATTTTTAGATTCAGTTACTTCGACCTAAAGTTCAGTCGTGGATTCAATATTGTTCTACTGTAACAAGCTCATTATGTTTCTTGCTACTTCAATGCTTTTCATTTTTTTCCATTGTATTTATGGCAGAATAAGACGCTTGCCAATTGAGGGAATCAATTATAGGTTTCTTTAACAATGAAATCTACATTTCTGAGCGGGGCTTCTGCTCAAGCATTAGATACTGACCATTGAATTGAGTGGCATAAGCATCGGACCAACTTGTGTCGAAACATCCTCTCTCAATGATTTGAATGATTTGCTAAAATATCTCACCAAGTAACTTATTATCTGATGTATCAGTGCTTTCAGCAATTAGTATGTTTAACTTTTCTGAGATATATCAGCACACAGTTTCCTGACAAAAAGAAGTGCAAGAACATTCACAAAAATTTCCATGCACTTCGTGAAATGAAGTTTGATGCCCTGTGCCATTTTAGTCAATAAATGAACTGCAACACACTCACGAAAGATGGTCAGCAAATGCGAAGGAACTACATTCTGCAATTTGCAAACATAATTTACCCTCTGCTACACTCTGTAGAGTCTTTATCAAAAGCTGTGATTTTTGGCTGACGAACACTCCCGCCAACATGCGAAAAATTGTGGTTGTTTTTGGCTCACATCATGTTTTTTTAGCGCACACAATTTTACATATATGGTACATTTACAATAGTCCTAATATGCCTTTGCATTGTCAGCATGGAAAGGCATTAGCCAGCATCTAAATTCAGGAAAAAACTTCCAACTCTATCGAAAGTATTGCGTGTACTGCTTAATTAAGCATGATAAGTGATTACGCCACATTTCTAACACACGCTACTCACCTCAACCAACCCATAACTGGCTGCCGCTGGCATGGAATGATGTGTCGCTGAAAAAAACGTTACATGTACTGAACTTGACCGCTAGAAATTATTTCATTAGTTCGAAATTTTTTTTTCTATAATTATAAATGATTGCGCCTAAAATATGAAAGTAGGTAAATTATAGCCAAACCGTACTTCAAATACTCTAGAATTTCCGCTAGGAGCTAGATCGTGAATTTGAGGAGCTAGATGGAATCTCAATACTCTAGAACTAGCCGAAAATCGGCTAAATTGGCAAAACTGGTCAGTCGTCGATGAGTTTTTCCAGCATGAACGTTGGCAGCGACGACACGCATGGGGAACGGGTGAGAGGCATTAGATTGAGGGTTTAGGGTTTTTTTGAAGAGGCGGGTGGGAGAAAGGGCGTTGCCCCGAGGAAAGCACCCTCTGTCTAAACCCAGCTCAAGGGAGGAGCATCATGACCTGATGTCGATGAAGCTAGCAAATAAGGCGACTGTGAGGCGGTCAAAGTAAGCGATGAAGAAGCATGTTGACTTTGAGGAAGTGTACTGGTTTCATCCGGCCACTTTTCTAATTCAATCCATCGTCTCTGAGCCAGCCCAATCGCTGCAACGACGCAGGACCTCTTGGATGGCTGACGCCTTCAGTTTCTTATCTTCATCATACCCGACTGCAGCTAAAGCATCTGATAAATTGAAATACATTAGTAAATATTAACTGTGCAAATGAAAACAAAATAAAATATTTTATCATTTGCCGAATGACTGTGTTCCAACTACCACTTTGTTCGGAGCAAGCCAGGCAAGCAAGCAAGCCAGGCAAGCAAGCAAGCCAGGCGCCACATTTTGCCCATCTGGCTTTGGCTGCAATCAGAGAATAAGTCGATTAACCTAACCCTGATCACAACACTTGATATCGGTAACCTATTGGACAGCTGGGCGTTAAGTTTTTGATAATTCATTTTTATAGGAATCTTTGAACCCATTTGGCTTCTAAATTTGAATATGCGTGATATTAAAACGTAACATTGAGGACTGACTTCCATGCTACGCTCAAATATATTGAAGAATAACCAATTCTTGAACGAAAAAACAGATTAGTCATATCAGCATTAAATTATTGATTCTGCCCACTGCAATGCTAATACCTTTTCAAACGTTGCAACCGATCTGCCAGTATTTGTTTTAAAAAATTTGGATCAATAAATCCCTTCATTTGCATCACTATGACGAAAGATAATTATTAGTTAGTTTAAGCCTTCCTATCCACAAAATGTGCGCACCTCCAACCCCAAGCGCCTCGGAGGCTTTATAAGCCTCTGACATCTGATCTGATCTTTCGATCTCGAACCTGTAACCAGTAAACTCGTCTAAAAACGTCTCCGACTTTGACTCTCCGAAAGTAATCACCACGACGGAACACCAACGACGGCACATTGGTGGCCATGAAAGACACACCCACGACATAATTTGTATTAGCAAGAAAAGTATTAAAAAAAGAATGACTGGCAGCAACGAAGACAGCAGCATTCGACAACTACATTCTTCTGTGTTAAGGCTGGGTTTTAAAATCCCATTATCAGCGCTCATCGAGAACAACATAAACTGGTCAACGTGGATCAACACCTGTTATAACTTCAAAACTAAAGTACTAGTGTACGAAGCCGGCGAAGACATCGAAGTGATCCTAGAACTTACATTTGGAGCCACACTCAACAATCTTCAGTGACTACATCTACGTCGTCATCTACCCTACAGTCATCTCAACGTGCGTCGACAGTATTCTACGAGTGTCCACATCTACTCCACAATCATCCCAGAGGGCGTCTACAGCAACGAACGACTGCAGCCCCTTCATTCAACCCGTGGAAGTTAAGTAAATGCAAAAGCAGAAGTGCATTCAATCGCAGCAGCGCAATCGCTATCATGCAGAGAGGTAGTAATTATTTTTAGGTCTGCCTGACGCAGAATATTTTTTTGAATTTTTGCTCAAGGCCGCGGCATTGCCCTAACTCAATAGCTCAAGCAGTAGGCGCAACGGCAGTGAAAATGCTGAGATAGCTGTAGCGTAGCTGCAGTGAAGAGAGCCATAGAAAGTGAGTGATATTCTATTTTCACGTGTGTTGCCTTGATTAATTTTTGTGATTATTGGTAATTATTGATGTATCTCTAAGGTGTGTAAAATTGATCTTCGTGCTGATATTGATTCTAGTGTTAGGATTGAGTAAAATTGTTTTCACTTTTGTAAAAAAGTGTTAAAATTGAGTAAACTTGATTAAAACTATATGTCGGATACGTCGTCAGACTCTGACGAAGTTATCCGGTCACAAGTGACTAAAACCAGTCGCGGTAGGACAAGTATGCCTAGATCTCGTGCAAAAAGTGACGCAATGACAGAACAAGCAGCCAGTGCGGCGGCAGCGCCAAGTACTACTGCGCAAAGCACACTATTTGCTCAGCAAGTAGCAGCAAGCATGCCTAGAGCAGGAACGATCCTGTCGAATGCGGAGTTACCACTATTTAGGGGGCGAAGACGTAGAGAAGACCTAGAATTTCTGGAAAACAAAACGTTTAAGAACCATATAAGTAACCTGCGCGCTTACATGTCCCTATTACCTGATGTGAGTTCAGAGAGTGTCAAAAAAGAGTTGTTGGTGCGCTCCGCTCACAAACAGGTGGGGGACTTTAATTCAATTGTAACTAAGTTGGTCAACATTGACCTCCATTATTCTTTTGAAGATGTCGTAAAAATTCTGAACGATATTTATGTAGCTAAGGGTGAAAAGTCCATCCATGCATTAGCATGCGATCTAAACCAGTAACGTTTCGTTAGAAATGAAGCTCTCGCGGCCCAGTTGGTGACCGCGTTTGTTAAAATCAGAAATCTTTCGAAGCACCTTTTGAATTCCGCCTCAATAGGTTGGAAAAACCACCCCTTTTTTAGGACTAGTGCGGCTCAAGCCGAGTTAAAGCGTTTTGTAGGAAACAGCATAGACTTAAGTCTAGCAATTACGGTACTGGCACCCTTGCTAGACGAAACCTTCACAAATATGTTATATGAGACCTCATTTAATACATCAGAGGAACTTTTAGCCCGAATGGTGTCATCTGTCCGAAATCATCCGGACAATAAACCTATAATAGCGAGTCAATACGACAGAGAAACCTTCGTGGTAGATGTTGCCGAGTCAGAAGTCCATTCTGACGCACAGGAATCCTCTCAGGAAAGTGAAATTTTCTACGGAAATTTCCAAAGAAATCGATATCCAGGGCGAAGGATTTTCCCCCGTCCTTGGCTGAGAAATCCTAGAGTAGCAAGAAGTGCCAGTGGCTGCTACATCGGTGACAAAAAAATGGGTTCATTGGAGTGTAACACGTTGCGGACTGAAAGTTCGAGTCATAACCCAGTGCCATTTGCAGCAAGAGCTAGAGGCTCTCCATCCTGCAGTTCATGCAACGATTCAGGACATGTATTAGCCGGTAGTAGATTAACTCGAGGAAGTCTAAGCAAACCAAGAGAATCCTACGGTCCCTGTTTTGCTTGCGGAGGAGAGCATATAGTTCGAAACTGTAGAGCATCAGAAAATGAAGTCAGGCAATATAAAGCCTACATGCGTAGGTACAGTGCCAATAGAGGCGTAAACCGCCGTGGTAAGCACGAAGTGCATTATGCTGAGGATTACGAAGGAGACCCTAGAAATTTTTTAGAGGAGGAGTAGAAGTTAAGGATGAAGGTAGAAACGAATCGAAGCCCGGGAGTCACCACAAAACTCTCGTTAACAGTACAGCTGTGGTCGCAACCGATCCAGATATTGAGATGACAAGGTGTAATCATGAGTGTAATCAAAGTGAACCATATATTGATCCATTATTTAAATGCAGAAATAGGTTTGAATTGTTGCATGATGTGGAAATGACCGAGTGTATCCCACAAAAGAAAGTAGTTGAAAGTTATTTCAACACTACAGTTGTAGGAGCAGGACGCCTTGGAAAAAAAGAAGGCACAGATCTTGTAACGTTCAGAAAATCCAGTAAGCCCACAATTATCCTCTCCAATAAAGATAACTATTTTCACGCACTGATAGATAGTGGTAGCGAGAAATGCCTCGTTAGTCACAGTAACATCCAATTCCCTGAGAAGGAGTTAAAACCGAGTCTCTTGAGCGTCAGAGGAATTAACGCTAAAACAACGGTAAGCGGAGAAGTTGAATTAAATATCTCTTTACCTGGCACTAACAAAGTATTTAAGACAAATGCTTTAGTCATCAAAGATGCTAAATTTAAGTATGATTTAATTTTGGGAAGAGATGTCCTGAATAACGCAATTATCAATTTTAAGGATAACTCAATGATCTGGGAGGGAATGAGAATTCCTTTCAACGGTGTAGATAGCAAACCAACGATAAGTAAAGAAGCCATGTTAATGGATATGATAAACAGCGACTGTTTGTTATCTGAAGTAGTTACCTGTGCTAAGAGAAGCAACAGATGCCGGGGCATAAGAGGTTGTCGCGAGAAAAAAAATGAGGCCGCAAGTAAAGGCGGATATGAGGCCGCAAGTAAAGGCGGAATTGAGGCCGCAAGTAAAGGCGGATATCAGGCTGCAAGTGAAGGCGCCGCTGTGCAGCCAACGTTAAAAAGGCATAAGCCACTAGTAGTTCACGGTGATGCTATAGAAGTACCTAGCAACTGTGTAAAGTTCACGAATGGGTTTGTAAGGAAAGCTCAACCCGGTGAATATGTAATCGCAAAAAGAACGCTGGATAATGGTATCCTAATAGCAGAAGCGATAGTAGCTATCAAAGAAGATGGTCATGTACCGTTAATGCTACTTAATCCAACAGACGATGCCATTCATTTCAGTGAAAATGCCATGTTGTGTAACGTGGAATTATTAAGTCAGGAAAAAGTAGAAGCTGAGATCTATCTCACTAACGTACAGGAAGCGCTTATAGAAGCCAATCAAATCGATTTGACCCTTGAGGTTACGTCTGATTCACTTAAAGTCATCTCAAGCAATGGTGGAAAGAAGACCAAAGCTGCTGATAAACTTGAGTCGAAAGTCGACAACCGTGGTGAAAATCGTAAGTTCCCTAGTAGTGAGGAACTAGGAATCGATGCACAAGTCGATAGTGTATCTAATGTACAAACGGA
>JACJUY010014287.1:12800-26178 GCA_014220935.1 Platorchestia sp. MABIK | reverse complement strand
CGATGCAAGCGTACGGTTCGTGGCGTTCTATCCAAATGCATAGTTTGCAAACGGGTGAACGCAAAAGCTTTCTCTTATCCTGATCCTCCGGCTTTGCCGGACAGTCGTGTGAATTTTGTGAGACCTTTCGCCACAACAGACATGGACTTTTCGGCCCATTTCTGTGTATTAGATCCGTTTGGTCATAAACAAAAAGTATATTTGTTATTATTTACCTGTTTTCAAACCAGAGCTATTCATATTGAACTTCTTCCTGCCATGACTTTGGAGGAATTTTGTTTCGCCTTTATTCGTTTCACAAACGAAAAGGGCGTACCTAATACTGTGTATTCCGATAACGCCAGAACTTTCTTAGCGGCTCCTGACCTTCTGTCGTAAGTTTTAACTTCTTCTCTGCATGAAGATCGGTTTCGCACTTTTAACGTTAAATTTAAGACTATTCCGATCTATAGTCCGTAATTTGGCGCAATCTGGGAACGTTTGTTCAAATCTATCAAAGATTGCTTGTATAAACTCTTCGGTCGCAGCACCTATCCTTATTCTTCTTTTCTTACTGCCATTTCCGATATTACCCTTAATCTCAATCGACGTCCGCTTTCTTATACAGAGACGGGGGACACTATCTTGACTATCATGCCTATTCAATTTCTTCATCTGTACCCTACTTCTAATTCTTTAATCCTGTCTGATGAGATTCCGGACTTGGAAACCGAAGACGGTGAGAGCCGGGAGCATCTGCTCCCTGCTCTAGAAAGACGCGACGTAATGGTGGCCAAGTTCCGGGAGCTCTGGTATACTCAGTATTTAATTTCTTTGCGCGGTCCTTATCCGCTTAGATCTTTACCTCTTAATAATAAATTTTTATCTGTAGGTCAGGTCGTCTTACTTAAGCATCCTATAAGACCTAGACAGTTTTGGACCTTAGTTCGCATCATCGCGCTCCTTCCCGGACGCGATGGCAAGGTTCGAGTTGTTAAAATAGTAAAAGCTGATAACTCTGAAACTGCCGTTAAAATTTCCCTTCTATACCCTTTGGAGTTAGCTGTTTCCGATACTGCTTCAGAGGAAGGGGAGGAAAGCGCAGGGAGGAGCTCGAGTGGAGAGTCATATCCTCCGCCCGAGCCTCCCGAGAGTTCCTTTTCTCTTAAGGGTAGTTCAATTTCTCTTGAGCGCCCTGGAGGTCAGTATTTCTCTTCTGACTCGGCCTCCTCGGAAAGTTCCGAGGGACCCGAAGTTGCATCATCTGCCCACCCTACACGGCAGGCAGCGCGCCAGCAACGTAGTAAGCTGGCCCAGTTGATTAAAAAGGGTCACATATAGTTCCCTTTCTATATTTTGTTAAGTTGAACGTGTATGCGCATAATTGTGTGAAAATACTTTCCAGGTTTCTGCTGGAAGTAACTTTAATGTATAAATGTATTGTGTAACGGAAGTTTCTTTCGAAAACTCCGTTCGTTTTCTTGCCGGGATTTTGTCGCAAATCCAGCCATTGCTCGTTGCTGAAGTCCTAGGCAAGAGAGCCAACACCTTGCTCAATGAAGGACAAGGGCTTAATTTAAATACATCAAGCCTAAAAAGAGCAATTACGCTGATAATTAATGACAAAGCGGAACAATGGCGGGGGTGCTTCACTTCCTTGGCGACTTATATTAATGACCTAATTAAAACCGTTCATTTATTCTTCTTGCTCTAGTCCGAAGCCTCGGCAACGTTTTCGAGCAACCTAAAGAGGAGGCCGCGCACGTGGCCAACTCAGATTCATCAGAACCGTCTTCGCGGGTGCATCAATAGTGCTCTGCGGGTTCGGACCTTTACCGACCCCTGCTNCAGGAAAGTCTATGTCTTTAGTGTCCGTTTATTCGGAAAGTTGAGCTGCACGGTCGGGCAGCGAGACAAAATAATTCAGGAAAGATTCGGCATGTGAAGAGCTCTTAAAAAGTAAAAATGTATCATCGACATACCGGCTGTAAAAAACAGGCTTGAAAAGTGCAGGACAATCGGCTAACCATTTTTTCAAGTGGAAACACAAAAAACATTCGCAAAAGTTGGTCCTAATGCGTTACCCATTGCGATTCTCTCTATTTGTTTGAAAAACTTCCCTGCAAACAAGAAAAAAGAATTCAGCACCGAAAGTTCAAGCAACGTCTCGAAAAATTTCCGATTAAGGCCTATGATTTTATCTTCAGGTGTACGAAACAAAGAATTTAAACACATTTCTATAGTTTCACGAAGAGGAATATTTGTGAATAGGTTCTCAACGTCAAAAGATACCATTGTTAAATTTGGGGCATTTTCGATAGTTTTTAATTTCTTGCTAAACTCGAAAGAGTTCTCAGCAGTGAATTCGTTAGTTGTCAAATGATTTAAAACAGGCACCAGAAATTTAGCTAGTTTATAATTAGGAGGATTGACAGCTGAAAAAATGGGTCGGAATTGAAACACTGTAGCTAAGTCTGGCTTGTGAATTTTGGGTAAGCCATAAAGGACACCTGGACTCGATCCCGAAACATGAAGTTTAGAATAGGTTTCAGCTGAAAGTAGAGAATTGTCTTTTAGTTTACGTAGGAAATTGTTAATACGATCTTCTACCTTTAGGATGTATTTATTAATAGGGTCAAAAACTTCAGTAAATTAAGAAGAATCAGATAGTATTTCAAAAAGACTCCTATGATATTGCTTTTTATCTACTATTAAAACCCCCCTACCCTTGTCTGGTTTACAAACGATCAGTTCATCATTGTTAGCAAGGGACTTCAGAAGCGAAAAATCACCTTTCCTAAAAATGGCCGAAAAACTTTGTAGGCTTTGAAACCGTAAAAATGATTGTGAGCCAGTGACTTCAACCTACCCAGGAACTCTGCATAATTAGAGGAGTTAGTCTTTTTTGAAATGAACGCAAGCTTCTCAAATGATAAAAAATATTTATAAACGTCGATTTTGAACACCGGGATGCATAACTTTAACCCGTAAGCTAAAAGTAATTTCGTACGAGGTGCTAGGCTAAAAGAACTATAATTGAATACAACTTTTTCCGGATCACATGGACGAATTTCATTATGAATGCCCAGATTACCAAGTCTCTTCGTATGGGTTCTGCGAGTAGTATCTTCGAACTGCTTTGAACGTAGCGTTGGATGCCTGTTTTCGGGGCTTGGTGCCTTTGCTGCCCGGCGGCACGTGAGACCAAAGCAGTTCGAAGATACTGCTCGCAGAACCCATACGAAGAAACTTGGTAATCTGGGCATTCATGATGATATTCGTCCATGTGATCCGGAAAAAGTTGTATTCAATTATAGTTCTTTTAGCCTAGCAACTCGTACGAAATTACTTTTAGCTTACGGGTTAGAGTTCTGCATCCCGGTGTTTAAAATCGACGTTTATAAAAAAAAATTTCTTTTGAGAAGCTTGCGTTTATTTCTAAAAAGAATAATTCCTCTAATTATGCAGAGTTCCTGGGTAGGTTGAAGTCACTGGCTCACAAGCATTTTTACGGTTTCAAAGCCTACAAAGTTTTTTCGGCCATTTTTAGGAAAGGTGATTTTTCGCTTCTGAAGTCCCTTGCTAAAAATGATGAACTGATCGTTTGTAAACCAGACAAGAGTAGGGGGGTTTTAATAGTAGATAAAAAGCAATATCATAGGAGTCTTTTTGAAATACTATCTGATTCTTCTAAATTTACTGAAGTTTTTGACCCTATTAATAAATACATCCTAAAGCTAGAAGATCGTATTAACAATTTCCTACGTAAACTAAAAGACAATTCTCTACTATCAGCTGAAACCTATTCTTAACTTCATGTTTCGGGATCGAGTCCAGGTGTCCTTTATGGCTTACCCAAAATTCACAAGCCAGACTTAGCTACAGTGTTTCAATTCCGACCCATTTTTTCAGCTGTCAGTACTCCTAATTATAAACTAGCTAAATTTCTGGTGCCTGTTTTAAATCATTTGACAACTAACGAATTCACTGCTGAGAACTCTTTCGAGTTTAGCAAGAAATTAAAAACTATCGAAAATGCCCAAAATTTAACAATGTTATCTTTTGACGTTGAGAGCCTATTCAAAAATATTCCTCTTCGTGAAACTAAAGAAATATGTTTAAATTCTTTGTTTCGTACACCTGAAGATAAAATCATAGGCCTTAATCGGAAATTTTTCGGGACGTTGCTTGAGCTTTCGGTGCTGAATTCTTTTTTCTTGTTTGCAGGGATGTTTTTCAAACAAATAGAGGGAATCGCAATGGGTAACGCATTATTATCAACTTTTGCGAATGTATTTTTGTGTTTCCACGCGAAAAAATGGTTAGCCAATTGTCCTGCACTTTTCAAGCCTGTTTTTTACAGCCGGTATGTCGATGATACATTTTTACGTTTTAAGAGCTCTTCACATGCCGAATCTTTCTTAAATTATTTGAATGGGAAACACCCATTCATTAAATTTACAATGGAAATGGAAATCTGTAACAAATTATCGTTTCTTGATTGGCTGATCACAAAGAATGTTGCATGTTTTGTAACATCTGTTTATCGTAAGCCAACATTTACTGGTTTGGGTACTAGTTTTTTTAGTTTCTGTCATAAAATTTTCAAGGTAAACGGAATAAAGACTTTGTTAAATAGGGCTTATAATATATGTTCGTCGTTCAATGATATACATACAGAATTTGATTTTTTACGAGATTTCTTCTATAATAATGGTTTTCCTACAGGAATCGTAAACTCTCATATTAAAAATTTTTTAGCTGGAAAATATTCTCACTCGAACATTTATGTCAGATCCGATAGTTTCCATTACTGCACTCTACCCTATTTTGGTTCCCCATCTGAAAAACTGGCCCGTGAATTAAAGTCTCTTTTTGATAGGTATTTTCCTACTATCAACCTGCATGTAATTTTGATTAAAAAGGCAAAAATAGGTCCTTTTTTTCGGCACAAGGAATCCATCCCTGGTCTAATGCGTTATTGTGTCATTTATAAATATAGTTGTGTGCAGTGCACATCGGCGTACGTCGGGATGACGTCACGCAGTATTTACACAAGAATAGCAGAACACCGCGGTAGGGGCCACCGTACCGGGAACTTACTTGCACTTCCTCCTCATTCAGCCGTACGCAACCATGCTGAACAGCGCAATTTAGTAGTTCGTGAGGAAGATTTTAAAGTCATTGATAGCGCTCCCAATGAGTTTGACCTACGAATTTTAGAATCCCTTCATATTTTTAAAGGAAAACCTTCCCTAAATAATATGCTTAGTTCCTACCCCCTTCAAATAATAAATTCTTAGTGTGTATTTTTTCGTTTTTTCGTAACTTTCTTGCTAGTTTTTAGGCATAGTCTGACATTTATTTATCTTTTTGTTGATACAATTGTGTTCGTTTTACTTTTTTGTATTGCTTGTATTCTTCGTAATGTTGTACTTTTTGCACTTTTTTGAATTCTTTGTATTTTACAGAACTGGAGATGGAGCTGGACTCCGAAACGTTTTCGATTTTGTTTTTTCTCAATTTGAGTAAATATGACTAGTTTTATTAGCATTTTCTTCGCTTTTAAATTTCTAAATGCGTTAAAACTGCAAAACTTTTTTGAACATTAGTTTATCAACAGTGTTCAAATTAGCGACACGATTTCACAACGTTGTGCAACAAACATAAAATAGACATACAATTCCTAAACTTTCTATTGTAGATAAAAGATATTTATATTAAAAGATCTATGAATGTTTTGTCCTGTCTTAATACATTTCACTACTTTACCACTCAAATTTTATTACAAATATATGATAGGTTTTGACACGCGCATATTACTAAAATGATTACCGAAATTTATTAATACTTCATATGAGTTATTCTGCAATTAGACTCAATAGGATATAAACTGACTTTGAATTCAAATCCGAATTTGACTTTATAGGGTACATGTTAGGCCATCGCCAAGATAATTCGACTGGTGCCTTTGTACGATGGAGGGAAAATAATACTTCCCTAGAATAAACTGAGCTCGCGTATCATAGATACTTGCGAATCGGACTTCTTTTACGATCTTCAAAATTTCATAAAGCTTTTCATAGCTTGTTCTTTCATAGCTTGCTAGCTCATTGCTTGTTAGCTCATTTCTAAACTATTGCACTTACATGACAAATTATCGAAGTTTTTCAACCAAGTGAAATTATCGTTATCAAAATGAGGAACGATGAGCAAACATGCTCAAATGAAATCATACGTCAATACGCACCTTTTTCAATTCAAATTAATAAAATTCAAGTTCAATTTAATTCAAGTCAAGTTTAATTTAATCCAACCACAAGTTGAGTTAAGAATTTACATAATCGCTCATTAATTTCAGCCTTTTTTGTGATCTCTATGTACCTATTGGATGTGATGAGCAAAACATTTGTTTTTCATTTCAGAAAGGAATTCATAAAATTTCCACCGGTTCTGCAATCTAAAGAAAAGCTGTCTCAAAATGTACTAAGTATCCAGCATCAAGAACCAGATCGAGTGAGATTCAGATCTTTGAGCAACGTGAAAGATTCAAGTTAATTATATAAACTTCGAATCATACTAGGCCTACTCATTACAGTTGTTTTAAATTTCTACATTAATGGCAGTATGCATCCATTCAATTATTTATGCTCTAAAGGTAATTTTTTGTTACACATAGTAGTATCGAGGATTTGTTTACACTAAAATAGAGATTTACATGCGTGAAATTCAACCTTATTGCCCATAAGACTTTGACGTGGACTAATTTAAACTTATGATGGATTAAAATGAACTAGACTGGGATTAATTTGAACTTGACTTGGATTAAATTGAACTCGACTTTGATTAAATTAAACTTGACTTGGATTAATTTGGAGTGAAAAAGGTGTATTTGTTACATTTCACAAATGCGGTTACATCAACGTAATAACATTTATTTTTTAAAAGGTGTTCAATGTAGTGGTACCAAAGGCGACACTGAAGGCCAGACAGGTTGGGCAATGGCTAATGGGAATATATATCATCATTGTATGTTTGCGTTAGGGGAGTTATACTGACTCTGCATGAAGCCCTCAAATTGTTTAGGTGTTTCTCCATCTCATACAGCGGTCTCACGCATCGGGATAACATTCGGGGTATAGTGTCGTTACGGCTGCTTTAGTGTCTGGTTCAACTTGAAAGTTGCACCTGGAAAAGACTTCCGATGTCTAAGTTTATGTTGAAATTTTTGAGAACTGTAATATTGCCAGAGTAATCTAGGAACACAAAAAGACAATCTCGTAAAGTGAAATATTTGAAATGGAACGTGAAATAGATTTTCTAAAAACGATTCAAGGCAGTAGTGTTCAAAGTAAAGAAAAAATTTACGAGAAGCTAAAGGTGCAATTTCGTTATACACGATATCGTAAAGAAACGACACGATTTCAAAAGCTAGATAAGACGTGCCCCCAGTTCTTTTTTCAAGTTCAGAGAATTCTACGTGTAGGTACAGGGTGGTGCAAAAGTAACGCACCCTTTAAAAGATTAATGATAAATATACTATGAAAAGTATAACGATAGGGTTTATTGCAAACGATAGATGAACTCTTAAAGTTTATTTACATGTCGTATCTTGTCTACTGATCCCCAGTGTATATTGCGGTAATAAATCTTTAAAATTTACCTTCAAAATGGTGCGCTACTTATGCGCCACCCTGTATTACCATCGAGATCTCATAATTTCATTTCTAACAAAGGATGTTATTTCCTCTTTTTTATCCATCTTTCCTTTCATTCATCTTTCTCTCTGTTTCCCTCTTGCTTTCTCTCATTTATTTGTGTAAAGAAAGTATCAAAGCGCAAAGAGATTTGCAGGCAATGCCATTTGGGTCGCATGTATTAAGCTATATAGCATTCCCGCAATTGAAACCTGTGATTTGGGTATTACGATTGATATAAACGATCACCGTGAATTGTACTGCATGCAAGATAAATGGATTATTTAATTTGAAATCTCTTTGTTTTAAACGTACGCACAATGCTGTGATGTTGGCTGACCCATTTTCAGTACCCTAAAAATCTATGTGCAACTCCTAAATACCTCGTATTCGCAATGTGCGGTAAAAGTCAGTAACCAAGGTTACAAAAGAGCTGTGACACCGGGAGTCATTGGATCGTCATCACTAACGCATTGTGTCGTGACCGAGCTGAAGAAGGCATAGCGCGCGTCCAGCACCTGTGCTCTTTGAATTGGGGTCCAAGTCCTGATGTGAAAAAGTACTTAGAAAAATTATCCGCGAATATGAAGAACGTAAGAAAACTTTTAATTGAGTGTCTCGGAGTACAACACCAAATGGATGGAGCGAGTTGCGGTCCATTCTCACTGGCATTTTTGACGTCCGTGGTAAATGGAGAAAACCCGTGCCCCGTCACTTTTATGAAGGAGAAAATGCGTTCCCATTTAAAATATTGTTCAGAAGAAAATTGTTTAAGCCCCTTCCCTTCTTTGAAAAAAGCGAAAAATTTCACGATAAAAGAGGGGAAAACAATTGGACTGTACGGACTGGAAGTTATCATCTGTCGAACAATTTAGCCTTGAAAAATAACTTGGATCTCTCGAATACTGTAGGTTATTTCATGCGGCCAGTATAATTTACATCTGAGATTACTTCAAATGAGCTAGATTAGTCAAATTATGAATCAGAATTTTTATTTATGGGAAGAAATATCAAATATCTTAAGTTGCAAGTTGATCAATCAGTGTCTCGTGAATACAAACCGCTCCATGAGCATCTAAAAAGCCAAAACTGGTAGAGAATGTAAGGAAAAGGAAAATTTTTCACGTCAGATCGCAAATCTCTGTCCCTTACCCTGCAAAGTGCAGTTGATTATGAAACCATAATTAGGTTCATATGTCACCTATATGTAGAATATTTTTAGCTATTTGTTACTCATAAATAATATCAATTTATTACGTTGCCTCTATTTTACCCCATTTACCCATATCTGTCTGTTGTTAATGAGAATTCTGAGAGGATGAAAAAGTTGTTACTCTGAAACTGTTACTTGATTTTCATGAAAACCCTGTTATAAGATTAGAAGTTAACTCACTTTTACATTCCCTAAGTCATTATAATATACAGCTAAATTATTTTTGTCGACTATTAAGAGCAGCGAAGCCGTCAGTTCAATGAAGCGGGGCGACGGTCATTTGCACTATTTCCATTTTTATCCTATTTTCTGAACTTGTGTTTTTATATATGATTTTTGGTCGAAGAAACTAAATCCTAGAGTCATGAAGATTAATGCTCTGATAATATTTAGCACTGACCCTTTAATAAAGACCAACTACATATTTCACTAGCCAGATTAAACATGCTTATTGCTTTAAACGAGAATTATCGCTAGCCCCGGTGAGCTTCACATGTTTCTGTTTCACTTGACTGTAAATAGAAGAATGAAAAATATCCAAGCTAAGCATAGGTTTTTGGAAACAAATTTTATTGCCATCTATAAGATGAGCAAGCTCTGAAATTCATTGTGCAGGCTTGTGTACTTGTTTCTTGATGTGCGCGTTGTGCTATGTTTAGTATAACTCATTTTTGGCTAACATTGTCTCTATCAAATTTTAGCCTCACTATTACGGCCAGCTGATTTTTGACAGTTGGTCTATATAGTGGGGCTGGAAATACAGCCTACTCTATACACAAGAAGAAAACTGGATTATAAACAGTTACAACGACGGGCTTCGGAGAACGAGCGGCAGATATCAAAAAGGACACGCGATCAACTCGTCTCGAATGATGAAGAAATTATAATTTCGTCAATGATCCGTGCTATTTGAAGTTCGTAGGTGCAATACTTTAGAAATTATTGTTGACACAAAATGAGGTTGATCGAGAAAATCGTCCGACCATTGAAGGGGTAGGGGAACCTCTATCCATGCCTCCCCAGGAAACGTACTCGTCACGACAATTAATTTGGCAGCAATTTCAAGATTATACGTTTGATAATTTAGAAATTACCCTATTTGTCCTGGTAATTCAGAGGTTCTTTCGAAGGGTCTTAGATCGGATCTCAAAAATGGCTAGCCGGTAATTTTACCTACGGAAATTAATAGTTTTTTTTTTATTTGAAAGTTCAGTGCAAGTGTGCGCTGAGCGCACTCTAGCACTCAGTAATATAAGTAATAACATTATATAATAACTCAGTAATAAATATAAGTAACTGAAAAACATAAGAAAAGAAAGAATAAAAAGAAAAACAGCTTATTTCCGATAGAGATGGGACAAAATTACCATCAGTGGTTTTTAAAATATCTTAAAGTTAATACACTTAAATGATACACACACACGAGTATTGTAATACCCATGTCACTAGTCGAAAAATGATTGAGGGCAATGTACTCCTAATCTTGCTTAAACTACATTTGATGATACATGTAATGATAATTATAAGAGATAACACAACTTCATGACTTTTGACAGTTTACATGTACTGTACATGACATAAAACTTCGCAATTCTCGACGCCAGGAAATACTATATGAATCGCTTGTTTCGGCCGATGTTCAAAAATGTTATTTCAAGGAAAGCGTGAAAAAAAATATTTATAAGCAAGTGGAACACGAGGATTACAAGTTTTGGATTTCTAATTAAATCATTTTAACATAACGATCATTAGTTGATAAACGCATAGTTGAAAAACACTCTCGTTAGTGCGCACTTGTATTGGAATAAGAACAAACCAACACAGGAACTGATGGTCGGAGGATTTAATGTTGAGAGTAAATTGGACAGATTTGTATTATTTTGCGTCTAAGCTTATGAGGTCGACATTCAGAATAATTTTTTTTCGTTCTAAAGTATCGACTAGTTTACCAAAATGATGAGCTCGAAAGGAATAAAATGTTTTATCATAAACGAATTTAAAAAATTTACTAATTACGCTGATAATACCGGCACGAAAGAGTTCACTGGAGATAGGGACATGAGGATTGTTGTACAATGGTAACCATAAAATTTGCAGCATAGCTGGAACAGTGTTAACTACCGAAAATAGTGTTGTGATAATACCCTCACGAGCATGAGAAAGTGGATATTGTCTGACACGACTAACAAGAACATTGTATGAGAAGGATAGGGAAATAAAAATAAAAAGGGGAAAAAACTGTGGACACTTTATCCAGAAGTGCTTCCATATTTCGAATGCAGAAAAGCTAAGTATGTAAAGTTTGATATATTTAGGTGATGAACTTGCAAAACTTATTAGGGTCACCAGACGCCTGGGAAGGCATCAATTACAAAACTACAATTGAATGAATATAAGATTGAACACTGGATGTATATGGCACTATGATTTCAGAAGGAGTGAGGCTCGCGTGGCTTTTTCTGGGCCAATGATTTTACCCAATTATCGATTGAGGTCAATGACAACAGAATACGCTGAATTTGGTCTCGCCTTGGAGGTTAATTTGGGAACCGTCGAGTTGGTGCTGGGTCTTGTTTCTTCGTGGTGAGGAGTCCCTGGTTTCGATCCTGGGCGTAGAACTCCGACCGAGGTGCGGTGGTTATGTGAGTTCTTGGGTATGACCAAATGGAAATGCGGGGTAAATTAGCAAATGTGAAGGTGAAGGAGAAGGAGGCAGCCTCTGTGAGAGGGTGCAGAGTTTGGAGGACCGTGTGGTCAAGAACTGCGTTCAGAGTGTACTGAACGGTTGGTCTACCGTGTTTGGTTCTCCCCATCAGTTGCTCAAGATGTGACCTTAAGGGGGTAACTGAGAAGATGATAGGTAGTGTGGGTGTGTAGTGTCTCGTAGATCTCCTGTGCGGGAACAGTAGGCTGGGTTACTGTGCACAGGTTAGAGAGCGTATTCTTATTCACATGCAAGGCCGTCACAATCTAAGTAACACAAGGAGAACCCTGAACAAGTTAGTCTCTACCATACTCAGATCGCAGCTCTGGCACCTGAGTGCAAGTCCGAGATATATTGGTATCTTGACATAAATGCCTTTTTAGAAACTAAATGAACAAATGCTCGTTATGTGAGGACTTTTGCAATCGCTGGCACAAGCCAGGGTGAAGATTTAAGTGGCTAAGTCTATTTCACAGTTCAGCAAGGAACGTACACCAATTATAAAATAGTGAGGTATTCTATCACATGACAAGAATTTATATCCTTGGTCTACTCAGCATGTAGCTGTGGTTAAATTAACTGACTTCCCAACTGGTTGTCAGTTGAGCAGCGGTACTTAAGAGAGCTGTATCTAATTTGCCGCTAAATAATTTACACAACAAGAATGCAATGAATTCTAAGCATGTATTATAATTTTAAGTCTAAATTATCCCAGGCTTCACAGACCGGCTGTCAGTTGGGTGACTGCAGCTACAGATTGTGTACCCAAATTAATGACACAGTATGTTAATCTAGTTTATCCAACTTAGCTAGGAGCCTAATATTTACAACAAGGACTTGCAGGTTTTAATTAGCTATATGACACACAAAAAATTTAGCAATAATAATTAACCTAATACTGACATTTACTGCATTTAGCGGGAAATGTAAGTTCTAGTTAGACATACCAAAAGTTGGCAACGCTCGTGAGAACAACAATCGAAGCCAGTCTTCTATTGGTCTCAGGCCCAACAACAGTAAATGTGGGCTGAGTGTGAGAATATAAATTACCTATTGTGACTAAGTCCCTAACCTAATGACTCCTAACTGCTATTACTAATCCTATTCTATTCTTTGCTATATATTCCCACCTATCTCCGCTTTACTCCTGCTGGCCACATGTCTGGTAGTTGAGTATTTAAGTTGTAAGGTATCTAAGAGGTGAGTGAATTATTTTTCTTGTGTGATGTGTCATTGCATTTGTCTATTGATGTCCTATTTGTGTATTGATGAGGTGTAATAATATTATCTTTGTCTTGATACATAACAAATTGGCGACGAGGTGTTAGTAGAACTACTGGGAGTGACTAAGTAGGAGTGACTAGTGAGGGAACATAGAATTTGCCTAGTGAATTTTTGTTTTGATTGTTTCTGCTCACTGGTGTTGCATCACCTAAGAAAATTCAATTATGCCTTTGATAGGTTCAGTGGGAGAGTTTAATCCTTAAGAGGAAGTGTTTGTTGACTATGAGGTTAGGTTGCACTGCTACTTCTTAATTAACAAAATAGGAGATAGTGAGAACGCCCCCTCACTAATTTCTCTAGTGGGTCCAAGAATTGCTAGACTCATCAAGGACTTTGTGTCTCCTAAAAGTACCTTAGAAGCTACTTATGCTGAGATGGTTGAAGCGTTAAGGCGGCATTTTAAGCCCACACGCAACCAGATTTTCGAGAGGTCTCGGTTCCATAAGCGGAACCAGAAACAAGGGGAAAGCATCGCTGATTTTGTCGCTAGCTTGAAGGCCC
>JACJUY010014285.1:2878-16870 GCA_014220935.1 Platorchestia sp. MABIK | reverse complement strand
GGGTCAATTAATAATTATCAACCCAATATTATCCTAATAATTTCTTGCTACCTGGGGAGTCCCTCGATTGGAATGCTAGTTTATACTGATTAGTTTGCGCTGATATTTGCGCACATGCTTATTTGTATATATGTGTTCGTGTGCATGCTATGTGTGCGTATTCGGGTGTATATGTAACTACGTAATACATCATTTCACATTATTGTAAAGCATTTATACAAATATACATAAATTTTTGTTACAAATAAATATATGTATTTGTTTCGCGATCACCCCCATATGATAAATAAGACGCTTATCAACCAATGATCTTTTCGTTACAATATTTAATTAAACATCGTTGCAAATTTTCATTAGAAACTGTAAGCAGCAACACCACGGTATACATAAGTCTTACGTATACCGTGAGCAACACATACTGAAAAAGTTGTTATGAACCTCCTTTGCTCATTATCCTATATTTCAGTATATCGCACAGCATTTTTGTAGAACTCATATGTATTGTGATTGCCTCGATGCATAGATATGTATTTGTGTATGTGTGCGTGTTAGGTGTTCGAGTATGTATGTGCGTAGGTTTGTATATGCATGTATATGCGAATCTATTTACATGCATATATGCACGTATGTGTGTACTAAACTGATAACTAGCATTTTAACTAGAGGTACCGGTTTTTTCTGTTCACTCTCAACTTGTAACATTACCTAACTCGTCATCTCTTTATTATTGTAAAACATTCACGTAAAAAACTAAAAAATTGTGTGATCCTCCATTTATGTTTAAAGAAAATGTTTTTCAACTTATGACAGTTATGTCAGAACTTTTTTAATTAGAAATACAAAACTTGTAATTTTCGTAGTCCTCATGCTTATATGTATTTTCTTTCATGCTTCCTTGAAATGACATTTTTGAACATCTGCCGAAACAAGCAATTCTAATATGTATTATTTCCTGGCGTCAAGAAATTCAAAGCTTTAGATCATGTACATGTAAACTGTCAAAGTGTTTTCACCCCACAATGAAAATGCATCGTCAATGAAATTGTGTTGTCTCTTATAATTAAAATCACATGTATCATCAAATGCAGTTTAAGCAACATTAAGAGTTAATTGCCCTTTCGACTAGTGACATGTGTATTACAATACTCATCTGTGTGTATCATCTAAGTGTATTTAGTTTGAGATATTTTAAAAACCAATGATGTGTTACCTTTTTGTACCATCTCTATTGGAAATAAACTGCTTTTCTTTTCTTTTCTTTTATTCTACCGCTGCTGTAATCACACTGCCGCACCGGTGCCACGCTGGCAGCCGTCTGCTGACCGCCAGCGAGATGGCTGTCTCACTCAGCCGGTGCGTACACCTTCGCAGCGCCTTCTCGCGGTGGCCGACACCACAGCTTATTTCTTTGTAGTTCAACACTTTGAGCATTTTTTGGAGGGCCGGAGTTTGGAAATCAGGACGGATTATAGACCACTCTGCTTCGTTCTTCAAAAATCTACGGAGAGAAGAACCCCCTCGTGGACAGACAGCTGTCGTATCTCTCACAGTTTGACTGTGAAATCACCCAAATCAGTGGCACCACAAGCACGGTAGTAGATGCACTGTCGCGTTTGGTATCTGCAATTCTCCTAAAATAACCTTCAATCAACTATGAAGAGATAATAAAGGAGCAGAATAAAGATGAAAAATTGGAAGAGCTCCTAGCTGCATCCAGTATCTAAGAGTGCTCTGAAGATCCGACCTATCGATACCCACATCAACAAAATGCCCTTTGGTGAGACGTGTCCACCTGAGGCCGTACACCCCAAAAATTGCTGGAAAACAATAATCGCGCATTTTCATGGAGTCAGTCATCCAGGCATTTTGGTGGCCTTGCATCAATAAAGACGTCAGAAAATAGACACGAGAGTGCATCCCGTGCCAATCGAGCAAGGTTACGATTCACGTCAAAAGTTCGCTTGGAAAAATGTCAGTTCCAAATGAACGATCCAGACCACACACATAGACATCTTCGGAACCCTGTCCGTATCGCAGAATTATTGCCGGTATCTGCTTACGTGCATTGATCGTTTCACAAGGTGGTGCACGGCTACGCCGATGACGGATTGTACAGCAGAAACATCAGCCCGCGCTTGTTTGCAGGAATGGGTGTTTTCGTTTGGAATCCCGACGACGATCATTACGGATCAAGGTGTACAATTTGAATCAATACTTTAGAAGAATTTCTTGGCAGCTTTGGGCGCGAAGCGACACCGGACTACAGCCTATCATCCACAAAGCAACAGCTTGGTGGACAAAAAAAAGAAAGAAAGAAAGAAAAAACATTTATTTCCAAAAAAGTTTACGTGAGATGCAGGACAACATAATGGATTTCAAAAATTTCTTAATATAAGACGTCCTTAGACAAACGTACCATAGGAGGCGAACTAATGCACAAACTATTCACGGTGTACTAATAGACAAACTATACGAGGTGTACTGATAGACAAACCACACGAGGCGTGCTAATAGATTAACCCTGTCAAGGCTAATTAAATAAAAAAAATTAATCTCTTGGGTAGTTTAAACTCCGAGAGATGGCTGATAACTTATAAATAATATGAATACCACTATTTAGGAGTTCTTCAGTATTCCCAAATAATTAGTTGAAACGAAGTACAAAAGACAAAAAAAAACTTTACCAAAGCAGATTGAAACACCGTCGTAAATGACTATCAAGTATTAAGAAAAGGTTAGTCATAAAGTAATTTATAAAGAACATCGCACACCACAACACGCAGATCTAAAAACGAGTAAACAAATGGTCTACGGGCAAACGTTACGTCTCACCAGAGAACTATTTGCAATAAAGAACGAAACTTTACCAGCAGTCGAATTCCTGCAAAAGCTACAAGAGACAATGACGCGGTCACAGCCAGAACTTCCAAGATAGCGGGCGTCAACAAATGGCCACGTCCCAAATGCTCTGCAAACGGCAATTAACGTTTTCGTTAAACATGGGGGGGTCAGAAAACCAATGCAGAGACTATACATATACGATGGCTCCTTTCATGGACTACAAAGGACTCCGAAGTACTTCACCATGGACATACGAGAAAAATCTCCCTATATATAGCGAACAAAAACGGAGCAGATAGAACCAACAAGAGTGACGGTAAATGATGACTACTAAGGAACTCCCTTTCCTGCAGAAGGAACAGCAAGCGGAGCAGACTGACCCTAACACCACAGTCCACGACAGCATGTCGGAAAACACATGTGTTTCGGCCTTGGTGGCTCCTAGACAAGGAACCATAACAAAATATGATGGAAAAATCAAACCTGTACTGAGATACTCGGACACTTGAAAACAACGGGGGACACCTGTGGTGGTCACAAACCTTGCGCTTGTTCGCCACCACACAGGCTTCAAGCCAACCAACGTGGACGCGCGCACTAAGCACTATATAAGTAGGTGCAGAAGAAGCTGAGCCAGTTTTCTCACAGCGGCTCCGATCATCAACACTCACCAAAGAATGTTTCCAGCTACAGTCTCAACTGTCTCTACCGCCATCCGTGCTGCCATTCACATTGTCTGACGGTCGTCTAAGACGTATCTTGGTGCATTACTACCTGACAGCAATATTCTCCTCGTGCGCCATTACGGTCGGCGATATTAGCAATAGAGCGGCATTTATTCTAGTTGTGTTTTCTGTCGGGTTTGTTAGTATCTCAGGCACTCGCTTCGGCATTTTGATATTCAAAGTCCTTAAGCTGCGCTTACATTGGCACTCTTTTCAATACTCTGATTGTCCCTTCGACGGGCACATACACTGTTGCGAGCTAGCAGGCGGGCACCGTGAGGTTCACTTGGACATTCTCCCTTCCCATTCTTTGCAGCAGTCTGCCCGTCACTCACTCCATCTTCAGTCGCTACCTTGATGTGGTGGGGATTCAAACCTGCGCCGTAGCCTGCAGCATGCCATCAGAATACGTTTGGACACGCCCAAGTGCTGAGAGACTGATTGAGCTCTACCGCAACCACGAATGTTTGTGTAAAACCTCCAGTAACACAAATAAAATCGGAACATTGAAAAAAGAGCTTCCTAACGAGGAGAACCTGGAGAAGTGCACGGAGCGTAACACCTTCCATCATCGCTTCTGAAAAGCAACTAAGCCCTCTTCTGCACGCCTGCAGAACCCTGCACTGCGTTGTTCTAGTGTATAGACACTCGCCACTCTTTTGCAAAGTGCCCTTGCCCGCGACTCAAGGATGTGAGCTTCCAATGTGAGTGTCAATGTAAACGCAGCTTAAACACTCGCCACTCTTTCGCAACGTGCACTTGCCCGCAACCAAACGATGTGAGCGTTCCATATAAATGCCAGTGTAAACGCAATTTCAGATATTCATAGTCTAGCTTGGAACGTGATGATGTCACATGAATCTGAAAATACTCGTCTTAAAATCTGAAGCGCCCGCCCTGACGACCTAAGCATTTTTTGGTGGATCAAAACAATAGATGGATCGGCCACTGAATAATATATTCCGATGCACCCAAAACAAATTTTCTTGAAATAACTAGAACTGTTGTTTTTGAGTTGTTTTGATCTTTTGTATTCGTGCCAAGTGGTACGTTCTTCCGGTGCTGTGGACGTGGGCGAGATCTTCATCGCGTCTCCACTCTCCAAAGTCAAGGCTCTCAAATATTATTTGATGAATTCTGTAAAGAGAATTTTCACTCTTCATCATAGATAGCCGGAATTACTCCCTTTTCTTCTTCTTTAGAGTCCTGTCCGCAGGAGTTTCCTTTGTCAGTATCAGTAAAGGAAATTTTTGTTTCAAAATACCACATTGGTATCAAGAAGCTTCAGGCTGCACCATCACAGGCTGCACCTTCAACTAAGCCTGGTAGATTCATGTGTGACGCAAGTTACGGCATATCATAGTTACTAACACAATTTTTAAGGACTGTGCGGCATGTCTATTGTGGTAAATTTACAAATATAATAAAATAAGTGATGACATAAAACATGTTGAATACATTTGAATGTTTGAAATCTTAAAATAAGGATGGCTACCAAATGCATCATGCTGAATTTTTCTTCTTTCTGTTGAATCCAGATCAGGTTCTGACACAAGAATTGCACGCTCAATAGTGGAGCTGCATGGAGACTTCTTTGAAGCTGCAATAAACCCCAACAGAAGAAAAGGAAGAAGAATAAATGAGTACAGGATGACTGGAACAAGTGTAATGTAGTTCTATTACACAAAGGCGGACATAAGAGTATGAAAGAACTTAAAAATTACAGACAAATTGCCCTGGCTGACATTGTATATAAGATTTTTTGCGATATTTTGAATGATAGAATGAAATATTTAGTAGAAGAATTGGGAGTCCTGGGAGAAAAACAAAATGATAGTTATACTGTTTCAGGCAAGATCAACGTAGTGAGGATAATCTGTTTGTAGTGAGTGAAATAACTGAGCTAATGAGAAAGGATGATAAGGTATATTTAGCATTCCTGAAGATTGAAAAGGCAAATGACAGAGTGGATCAGGTTAGGCTGTTTGAAGTTTTGAGAAAAGTTGGATTTAGCAGAAAGATAGCAAATATTGTACAAAATCTGGATTAAAACGCAAGCGCTATTTACAGGTTAGGAAATTTGGAAACCGGGCAAGTGAGGAGTAAGACAGGGCTATCTTTTGTCTCTCCTGTTGTTTGAATTGTACACAGAATAATTGCCAGTTTGACTAAGAATGAGTGGCTTAGAACTGAAAGTTGGTAATAAGAGACCAAGTTGTTTATTACAGACTTCAAAATGAACTTTAGTGCCAATAAAAGTAGGATTATGGTTATAAATAATGATGACTGATAGAGACAGATTGTGGAATGTAGAAGAAATCAGAATAGGTAGAACAAAAGAATACAAATATTTAGGTTGTATGATAAGTGAAGAAGGATGCACTAGAACTAAAGATGAGCAAGTTGCAAATGCAATGCAGTGGAATGGTCAGTTAAGTAGTATGGCCAGATACAGAGTGAACAAGTATGAATATGTAAAAGGAATGTAGAAGTATGTTGCTGTACCTAATGTCATGTTTGATATGAGTGCTCTTGCCTGGAATGGAAGTGACCTTGAAAAGCTGGATATGATACAAAATAAAGTAGAATGTCTAGCATTGGGTGCTCCAAAATGGACAGCTGCAGAAGCTATTGAAAGAATTATGAAAGCTGTGTTGGATTATAAGGTAATATTAAAAGAATTCAAAATGGCAGGTAGGTAAAGTAAATTCTTTAATAGAATCAGAGTGTAAGTTACTGTTCATGCTCTTTTGTGAGTCATCTCACGCCCAATTGTTCTTGGATCATTTGAATAAAAAACATGAAAATATAAAATTTACCATGGAAATAGAACAAGATAAAAAAATTTCATTTAAGACTGCCTAATTCATAAACCGAATAAATTTGAGTGCACTGTTTATAGAAATTTTTTTTTTTCAGGACTAGGCTTAAGTTTTTACAGCTTTTGTCTATGGTCTTTCAAGATTAATAGTGCCACAACATTGATATCTTGCGCATTTAAAATATGTACCAATTTCTCTTTCTTACATCAAGAATTTAATTTTTTTAAATATATTTTTTAAACAATTGCTTTTTGTGAGTTGCATAGATTCAAAAATATGTTTATTCTTTGATAAATTCTATGACAACGGATCTGAAGTTGGCAACATCGACCCGCCCATAGGACTGCATTTGTATCTCTTCCTTACTTTAGTGCGCAGTCTGAGAAGTTAAAGAAAAAATGGGCTGGTATGTTTTCCAAGTATTTTTCTGATGTGAATTTTAAAATTGTATTGGTAAACAACTTTAGAATATTGTCGTTTTTTAATTATAAAGATAAGCTTCCTGCCGGAATGCAAGCTACTATTGTTTATAAGTTTAGTTGCGCACGTTGTGCATCAGAGTATATTGGATGTACATCCCGTACTCTTTGCACTCTAATTTGCAAGCATTCTGGTAGGAGCTTTAGAACAGAGTCAATTTTATCAAAGCCTCCATTTTCCGCCGTTCGAGAGCATTCTGATGAGTGCGATAATGCAATTTCCATCAATCAATTTTCAATCTGGGCAAAACCACAGTTTCACACAAATATGCGCATTTTAGAGTCCTTGAACATTTTTAAACTTAATCCAGATTTAAACCACACTCTTAGTTCATTTCTGTTAGCCATAGTAAATAGATTATCGCAATTGACGTAATTTTATAGCTTGTTTTAGATCTGTCATTCTAAATTAGTCTATTCTTACTGTTTACCTTGTACTTTTCAGAATTCTTATCACTAATGATGGCCTGCGGCCAAAACGTTTGAAATTAGGTTTTATTCGAATATATACCATGAATAATGAAATGATTAAAGTAGCTTATCTTGCTCTCTTATTTTTGCTTCTATGTTGGGGTGATTGAAATACAATGTTTTAGTAGATTTTTACATGTTAGTTATGACATTGCAAATGAGAATTGTTGAAAATCATTACCATGAATTATGTGGGTTGTGTTAACATGTTTTTGATAATGGCTGTAGTTGTCTAAAATTAATAATATAAATCATTACCTTGAATTATGTGGGTTGTGTTAACATGTTTTTGATAATGGCTGTAGTTGTCTAAACTTAATAATATAAATCATTACCATGAATCATGTGGGTTGTGTTAACATGTTTTTGATAATGGCTGTAGTTGTCTAAACTTAATAATATAAACACTTTTAAATTACAAATTCATGCCTGTGTATTAAAAATTTTTTCTTATTTGTTGAATAATTGTTGGAATGAGTTACAAATCAGTAATTAAGGTTATACTGGTCATTTCATAAATACAAAAAACTACGTGAAATGGGAGAAAATAAACTTAATGGCCGGGAGAATTTAGTCACAACCTACAAAAATAGGATATACATTCCCTAGTGATGAACAAATAGTCAAGTTGATAACAGTTCAAAACTGGTCAGCAGCTCGGTTGACGGCGCTGCCTTTGGCCATCAAGTATAGAGAAGTTCAATTGGCGCCATCTTCTCTACCTACTTCAGTTAATCGCGTCCTGGTGAAGATGAAAGAAAAATGCGTAAATATAATATTACCAGAGTTATCCTGATTTGTGATAGCTGTGGGTGAACAGTTATAGAGTCGGGTCGTAGCACACACAAGGTAAGTTATAGTATTAGTTTTACGTTTTACAGGATGTTATAGTAATAATTTTATGTTACACAGCAAGTTATAGTTATAGTTTTATGTTATACAGCAAGTGATAGTTATAGTTTTACATTATACAGCAAGTTATAGTTACAGTTATAGTTTTGCGTTATACAGCTAGTTATAGTTATAGTTACAGTTATAGTTTTGCGTTATGCAGCAAGTTATAGGTTTTACGTTATGCGGTAAGTTATAGGTTTTACGTTATACGGTAAGTTATAGTTACTTCAGTTGAATTTATGAGAGCAAATTTAATGGAAGCTCAATGGCAGCTAAATTGCTGATAGACATACACCAAGTCTACGTGAACTAACCTCAGCTGCTGCCATCAAGTAGGGAGTTCCGTAGGTGACGCTGAGATCCGAAGACCCGTCCAGGCGCGGATTCCCCCGCAGTCACGGGTGCCGAGAAGAAGAAGGCAGTGCGGTGCGGCGAGGTGACTAAGTCTCTCATGGTTCCACTCACGAAGTTAGGGCGTATTCTCACAGTCAAGGCTCACGCTCATCGAAACCTTAGGAGAGCGGTCAGAATGGCCCAGAGGAACTCCTCGAAGTTGCGTGACGGGAAGTAACGAGTAGAGGCACGAGGCAGCTGTCCGGTGGTTGGTGCCCTGCTGGTAAGGCTTGCGAGGGATTCAGAACACTGTTTCTTCTACCAGCCTTCAGTCAGAACAGAAGTAAATTGGAAAATTCACATGACTGGAGCAGCCTACCAGTGAAAATGAGCTTCCTTTTAACAAAACTAAATTGGTTTTCTTCATGGCAATGTATCATCGTTGAATGGGAAACTTTCATTCCTCACAAAGCTGCATCTATTATCTAGGGGAGTTGCTAGATTATATTTGAGTAAGTGTATCCTAAATTAATGATTTATCTAGGGTAGATTTACCATCTCAATTAGCATGATGTCAAAGGCTGCACTGTGGATAATTTGTTTTTTGAAAATTTTTTCATAGAAGTAGTTAGGGCATGAGCATTAATTTAAAAATTTGTAAAAAAAATTGTTATTGAGTAATGAGTGGAGTGCAATTTTGATAAGCATTATATGAATGGTGGCATGACAAGAAATTGCATAGAAAAACTACTCTTTCAAAAGCTTGGCTGCAACTGTCATGGCATAAATGCATTAGGTTACTTATCCATAAGTACCAACTTAACTTGACCTGTGCTGACCTTATTTAAAATAACATGAAATAAAGTAATAGATATTGGTTTAAAAAAGATTTTATTACAAAATTTGTAATTTCCCAGTGTAAATATACAGAACCAGCATCATTAAAAACATCCACTACTACTACTACAATTTCACCAAATTTTGATGCAAATTATTTGTAAATAGTTACTGTGAAAAAAAATGAGAGCAAACATATTTTCAAACATTTTGTTCTGAAAATACATGTGAACAAATAAATTTTAAAAATATTTCAATGCATAAGTTGTGGATATAGTTGGTGGAAATACTCTTACATGATAAAGGAATATGCAAGCTAGTCATCTTGTTAAACTGTATCATGCATGATGCAGTTTCACAAAACTCTGGTGGTAAGATTTTTGGCCCTTGTGATGTTGGAGATCAAATTAAAATTATACCCACATTTTCTTTTAACAGGTTAATACCTTTTTGAAGAAAAATGTGTTATACAATGATGATGTACAGTTCTCTGCTGATGCAATATGATTTTTATTACCAATTTATTTATATTTATTCACTTGGTGGCATAAAACATTGGCTACACACAGGAAATGCATTTTTTTCTTTGTGTCTGAATTGTTCTATTGAATGTTACCTAATGAATAAATTGTGTTTTCTCTTGTCTTTCAGATGATAATTCACTTATCTAGTGTGAACTTTTGTATTGAAGCTGCTCTTATATTATATTTAAGCTGACTGCTCTATTTTATTAGCTACAATGTCTTCAGAAGCAAAAGAAAATACTGGCACCTTAAATTGGATGTACAAAGTAAGTGCTCCCAGATGTTACTCTTATTATGTGACCTTTTTTATTATATAGACATATTGTTGAATTATCAACTTGCTAAGTCAGGTATCCAAAGTATAGCTGCTCTGATCACTGGCAGTCTTTATATATAACTTCATGAAATTTAAGATGAGCTTTTGTATTGGATCGACCCAAGGTTTTTGTCAACTCCAAAAAATTTTTGTTGTGGGACTTGCAGCTTTTAAACTTAGTACATATACATATGTCTTTTACAATGCAATTAAGGGTTTGCTCAGGACGTTTTTCCATTTTGACTGTAGAACAAGAACCAATTAACTAGATATTTCCAACAGTAATTTTCCTAGGTCTTATTTGAGATAAAATGCATTCACCCATCAAAGTTAGCATAATGTGTTCTTTAAATATTTAACAAAATAATGCAAGAAGTTGATTTAGGAAAAATTTTAGAATTTTTTTCAAGTCATACTCTTTACCACAAATTGGTTTCTTTTCTTAATGAAAATTGAAATAAATAGTGGAATGAAAAAAGCTCAATGTTTTAAGGAAGTTTCTGATTATTACCAATAATATCTATTACCATTTTTGAATATTGAAAGCTGTGAAATTCTCTCTTGGTATTAGGAAAAGTGAAGTTTATACCAGAGTGAAACCCATATCAAGGGATACTATTATTGTATCTATGGAAGTTACTGCTCCTAAGGGGAAAATGTGAGGTCTCAAGCTAAGAGTTAGGTAGGCCTTTTTTTGTTGAAATAAATAATTTTTTGTTGATGATCTTTTTTGGTTCACTGCTGTTTGGTTTTTTAGCCCATTTATTTTTCTTCAATTTCTATTTTGTTTTATAGCCTTCCTTCTTAACTTACTTTATCTGTGCACATAGGCTCTTGGGTGGGAACACATTTTGTGCATAGATTTTGCATTTTCTCAACTCCATGAAAATTAGAGCCTTAATCCTTCCTCTCATAGAAATGCCTTTATTACAGTTGGGAGGCTTAAACTAATTTATCTACCTAACCAAAATGAAATTAATGATGGTACATTTAAATGATTGACTGTTACAACACTCTCTCTCTCTGAATAACAATGAGCTCATCATGTCCAACCAGCCAACACAGAAACAGATGTGCCATATACATCTGAAAATTGATGGTCATCACTTGCAATCAATGAAGTTTCAGGAAATTTGGCATGCATGCTGTGCCCATCAAATGCTTTTCCTCCTTCTTCTCTTTTAAGCGTGTCTGAAGCCTCAGCAGTTTGCTGTACAGTTGTGAATTTTTCATTATAAATGAACTTTATGCATTAATTTGCTGTATAAACTGTAACTCAAAAAATTTGATGATTTTTAGGTTTTACCTAACCAGTGATAGAATGTTCTAGTTGCTCATCATGTTAGACATTTTATCATTTGGAAACACAGGCTAGTTTGCTGTGCTATTTGTACTTATTTTTATTCTGACTTCATAATTTCATGATTAGTGTACTTGGGCTATCTCCTTGATCCTCACTGAATTGTATGAGAAACAGCTTTTAATTATGTGAATTTAAGCTAAGATTAATTGCTGTTTTTTGAACAGTGGAGTGTACGCATATCAACATTAACGTGGACGTGATGAGTGATTACCAACCTCCAATATTTCAGTTAACTTTTCAGATATGGACATGTACAAATTCCATTATATAAATAAACTAATGTAATTTTAATGTCTAAAATATCTTTTTTTATCTTATAACTATGATTAACTCATGAAAACTTTTTTCAAGAAACTGTGCAAATGTGCATCATTTCTTGCTTCGATATCTAAATTTTTTTGTCTTTAAAGGTTGAAATAGAATAGGCTTTTTGTTTTGTTCCATTCCACCTTTTGTCAGTTTACTGCTGTCTGGTTTTTCCAAATATGTTAATTTCTTTTTCAATTTTTGTCTTGTTTAATAAACATGCTATTTTTAGGGGATCTGATATGGGAACACATCTTATGCATAGATTTCTTATACCCTTAATTCCACAGTGTATGGTGTCTCCCACCTTACTCTGATTGGAACACCTTTGTTGAGGTTTGAGAGGCTTAAGCCAATTTATCTAATCTAAATGTTTTGGGTATCTAGTTTATAGTGAATAGTGTAGTCAGTAGGGACAAACAAACTGCAGTTGTTGCATAGATCAGGGGTTCTCAAAGTGGGGTCTGCAAATTTTATGAATCCAACAGTGGATGCAAATCTTTTCCTGAGGGGAAAAAATGTGAAGGGGGTCTTCAGCTTATTTTCTGTAATAAAAGGGACCCTTGGTTGAAAAAAGTTTGAAAACCCTGGCATAGATAAATAATAAGTCAAATTTAATTGTTCAACACTTTCCAGGGTCCCGCAGGCCATGTGTCTCGAGAGGAATACCTGCTGGGCCGTAAAGTTGATGCCAGTTTGGACCTGCTCAACCAGGCTGAGAGCAACAAACCTGAAGAGCCTCCCAAGTCCTCCCATGTTATTGAATATGGTGAGCTTAGAAGGAAATTAAAAGTGTACAAATATCATTGTCTGTAATTTGAATTATAAGTATCCTTGACAGTGTAGAAAAACTTGAAAGTTTTGTCACATCTGGAGTTTGTAACAAAAAATATGGATTAGCCAATAGTTAAAATTCAGTGGTAGAATATTTAGGTTTGCTTGATCCTTTTTTCTAATGGAGCAAATTGTTAACTGTAATTTATTTTAAATGTTTCTAAACATTTTGTATCAACTGCTAATGTTTATATTTCTACATGCTATTTGATTATGTTTAAAGGAAGTATTATTGACTGTGTGGAATGATCATTTTGGGAATCTGCTAATGTATTTGAAATTAATCCAATGAACTTGCAGAAATGTTCACAGCTGGTGTAACAATTCCATAAATGTGTGTTGCAGAAATAGTCCCAGACAGTGTTGCCAGACGTCGGCCAGAAGATGATGATCCTACTGCCACGGTCGTACAGGTACGTGGCGAGTGTATTTATAACATTGAGATAATTTACTATTTCTTTGTCATTTTTTAATTGCTCAAATTTCCCAACATATTTATGATTTATATTAGCATTGAGGAATTTTACATTTTGGTCGTTAAACTTTCAGTTCATTTGTGTATATTTTTTGGTTTCTGTTTTAATGGTTGTTTGTAGGTGCATCATATTGGTTATTTACCTGTTAGTGTCTGTGGATATAAATTCAACTGTTTTGTTATGTTTAAATTGTTGTACACTATTCAGAATTTTGTTTTGCTGAATGTTCTCAGAAATAAATTAAATTCTTAAACCTTTGTGGGTATTCTTGAAGGTCACAGTATTTTCTCCAATGCAATGATTGCTAATGAACTGAGTGCTCAATTGGTTCATTTCTATTCATGTAAAATGCCTCCTTGACTTTTTTGGGAAAACTTGCCGTAGTGCTCACCATGATTTAATTTTAAGGAAGAGTTGTTCGCTTCTTCTCTTAGTAGTTTAAGAAACTTTACCCTTAGTTTATTTTTCATCTTCAAATATGTTTTAGCTATATTTTCTCTTGAGGAAAATATAGTTAATATTCATGACCTTATGTGTTGAAGGATACAGTTCGTATATATATGGAGTATATTGGGAAGGAGTTCAAATTAGAAGGTTATAGCCACTGTAGAAGAAACCCTGCTCTAGCATAGGTTGTGTTGCCAGGTGGACATGAGGCGGAAGCTGCTAGACGACCCACTCCTGGCAATACGCAAGAAGGAGGAGCTCACCAAAATGGAGATCACCAACAACCCTGTCAAGAGGAAGCAGCTAGAGTTGCTGGTGAGTAGT
>JACJUY010014283.1:0-17920 GCA_014220935.1 Platorchestia sp. MABIK | reverse complement strand
TTTTGTGGAGAAATGTTCACCGGAACATAATCTTCGAAACTTAACATCGAGGTGAGCATTCTCTTAACTATTGTCCTACTTGTCATAAATTTTTGTTATTGTAGCGTGTACTGTGTACTGACCCCGTTCAGGGTGTCAGCTAAAGACTATGTTTCCTGTGCCAGTTAGTTCTGGAAGTTTCTCGCCGCAGAAGCGGGTTGGCGAGACAGAGGACATCCCATCAATTCAGACGCGCACAGAAAAGCGTGCTCTGTAAGTGGTTCACCTTCACATTGGTGAGTACCATTCTTGTTTTAGTATATGTAACGTGGATTCTTTACAATTCAATTTTTCGTGTATTTTGGGTTGCCTGTATTTGTGTATTTGACGATTTCTTGGAGGTACGCCAAACCCTCATTACCGAGAATCCGGTCTCCTTGTTAATGTAAATTAATGAGGGGTAGGACCGAACATATCTCGTGACAGAGCGAAAGAAAAATTCAAGGCATTGCAAGATTTACGAAAAAAGTACAATGATGAGCCCAGAGGAAAATGGGAGCATGTAACAGATTTCTCGAAACTGAAAAAATTTCGACATAGAAGCCTTTCTACATCACCACGCAAAAAAGAGCCTAGCAAGAAAATGAAATATGTTGAAGAGATGGACCTGAAAATTAGCCAAGAAAATGTGGCTTGTGATAGAACATCCCAGTCAGCAGAAGAACACCTATCGAGCAAAAGCAAAACGTGGCTCCCACATTTCAACTTCAAAATCGAGCACAAAGAAGACATTCTGAAATCCTCAAGTTGGCTATCCAGTGATGCGATTGATGCATTCGCTATTCTCATTCGAGAAAACTATCCGCAATATAGATTTCATTCACCTCTCACTGTATTTAGACCAGAACCACTGATTAGTACGACCGACATGTTTGTGCAAGTCATTAACACAAGGTATTCTGACTGTAAGTTAATAATGAACAACGATGGTTACGTAAGTGCGCGTGACAGCGGGAGCCATTGGGTCGTTGTCACAAGCGCATTGTGTCGCAGAGCTGCTGAAGAAGGTGTGGCGCACGTCCAATACATCTGTTCGCTGAACGGTGACCCCAGTCCAGATGTAATAAAGTGTATAAAAGAGGTATACACAGGAACTAAAGCCATTAAAAAACTTGTGTTTCAGTGCCTAAATGTTCAACAACAAATGAACGGTTCAAGTTGTGGTCTATTCGCGCTAGCATTCTCTACGTCTGTAGTGAAAGGAAAAGACCCATGTTTTTTCGCCTACGACGTGCGCCAGATGAGGAAACATCTAATTTCGTGCTTCGAAGAAAATTCGCTATCCAGTGGCTATCCAGCTGTTTGTGTATGAAAGAATAGAAATTAGGGTTTTTAGACATTAAGAGAATTTTGTGGAATATATGTATGTGTTTTTCTTAGTATCTTAAAGTTTTCTTTTCTCCTGTTGTTTCAGCACTGATGATGGAATTTTAAAATTCCGAAACGTATGCAATAAACGTAATGTTCATTTTTACTCTGGTTCTTCTTTTTATTCTACGAGTAAGATTCTCTACGAATCGTCCTATTGGAAGTGGAAGAAAATTTGTTGATGGATTTTCCACTCCTGGCAACGTCTGAAAGCGTCAGCTTTGAACGAGGAAAACTTCTCGGGCTCCATGGACCACGAATCAGAAAGGAAATAATCATCGAGTGTGACAGCTAAATGTTTTATTATGGAATACATGCATTTCCATTATTAACACGCTCCCCGCGATTCCAAGGTTTTCAACGGTTGGTTTGGTCAGGTTGTGAGTAGCAGAATAGGGAAATCGATTTTCCAACTTCAATAAATTTTAATAGTTCCTGATGCATATGAAAAATACAACTGCATGATAACATTTCAATTCGTATGGTAACAATTATTTGTAAAAAAAGTGGCCAAACGAATACAAAGTCGTGCATTTATACCGGCACGTAATTGGGCAATTTACTTGTTGGTATACATGTGGCCCAATACGCGGGGAACGTGTAAGAGATCCAATTACCGTTTTTTTGATTGACTATATCTAGGAAGCTTTACATCCAATGATATTTAAACTGTGTGCTAAAGTAATGAGTGTGGATCATGTGAGTTATGTCATATTATGCTATGAATATTGAATAGTTATAAATGTTAACTTTATTATCATGTATCTTTTAACCAACTCCCAGAATTTCATTGGTTAATTTAATAATAAAACTTGAGCTCAAATAAAGGCCTGTAAGTGTTGCGCAGCAAGTGGACATGGCCCATATTTTAGTCCCACTGCTCGGATTAACTGAAAACGACAGCTGGTCTGAGTAGTGGGGCTGGAATCGAAAGCCACAACTCAACGATGCCAACAGAAGAGAAAGACCGACAGAACTTCATGGCAACCCTCGACGTCTCTCAGACATTCTCTTATTGGGATTAGTTACTTCGTCGATGACTTTGAAAGTAAAGCTGAAGAGGCAAATGGGAGCTGCGCTTCCTCCATCCGGTAAGTGCGCGCAAAACATTTAAGTAATAGCTAGTCCGTTGGAGAAGTGTGTGAGCTGTAATTCTAATGTAAATTAATGCCTCAAGGAAACACGCTGTCCCTGTCCCACAGGAAGCGTATGTGTGTTTTGTTATACATGTTAGCGTGGAGCATAATTTTCTCTACAAATTGAAACTAATTTGAAGTTTATAGGTGCAATAGTTTCGAAATTAGCGTAAAGAGGAAATGCGGCTCATCCAAAAAATCTGTCCCTCATTGAGGGGTTATGGGAACTTCGCTCCCTGCCCCCCAACGAAGTGTATGAAAATTTTGTTATACATTTTACCGTGGAAAACGATTTGCTTTAAAAATTAAAACAAATTTGAAATTCATAGGTGCTATAGTTTAGAAATGAACGTCTTGACAATATGAGGCACATCGGAAAAATCTGACTCTCATTGAGGGCTTACGGGAACTTCGCTCCCTGCCCCCCAACGAAGCGTATGAGAATTTTGTAATACATTTTACCGTGAAGAACGATTTGCTTTAAAAATTTGAACTAATATGAAATTCATAGGTGTTATAGTTTAGAAATAAACTTTTGGACAAAATGAGACTCATCGAAAAAATCTGACTCTCATTGAGGGGTTACGAGAACTTCGCTCCCTGCCCCCCAACGAAGCGTATGAGAATTTTGTAATACATTTTACCGTGAAGAACAATTTGCTTTAAAAATTGAAACTAATTTGAAATTCATAGGTGCTATAGTTTACAAATAAACTTCTGGACAAAATGAGACTCATCGAAAAAATCTGGCTCTCGTCGAGAGCCAACAGGAACTTCACTTCGTGTTGTCTATGAACGCTGAAGTGTTTGGCATTTACACATTTCTCTTAAGAAAGTTTCATTCTTTCTTTTGAGAGTACTTTAAACTCGATAGGTGCATTATTACGAAAGTTACAAGTGAATGAAGTTAATGAACTTTTGTGTTTTGACAGCGCGCGAGTCGGGAAGGAATCTCAAGAAATTTCTGTAGTTTCGCAAACTGTTTCTTGAAATGTCTCGGCTGCGGCCTGCCGGTGTACTTCTGAGTGAATTTTTTTCAAATCGGCATAACAAGAATTCCGACAAATTCTCATAATCTTAAATTAGACGAAGAGTTCAGCTTCGAAGAGTACCTTTCGAAGTTATTCTTCTGCTATAATCACGCTATACGGCAGCAACAGATGGGGTAAAAATATTTTAGATTGATGATGACCAGTGAGCAGTGACCACTCGTACAGTTGAGTAGTTGAGGAGTAGACTAATTGACAATCAGAAGAATTCTGTAACGGTCATTTTCATTGGATCTGCAACCCGATTTCATTCATTATGGGTAAAGTAACTTGTGAGTATCTGGGAAAAACGAATTGAATGTGATTAGCTCCTACAACATTTAATGAACGAATTCACGTATTTCTAAATGTGGTTTAAATATCCTGTGAGCTTAGTTTTTGATAAGGTGAAGAAGCTCTTATGCTGTTGATATACATTGCTGGTAAAATAATGTGTAATTGTTTTTCAAATGTTAAGATCGGTGGCTTCATCATTCTATTGAAATGTGAAATCTATAACAAAACAACTTTCACTTCTGTCACCCTTTATTATCCATAGCCTAGTGCAAAGGCTTAGTTTGTGAGATCTTGATTGGATAAAGTTTCATGAAATAAACTTTTGGAGCATATTTTTACTCAAATGTTGTGTTTCTTCCAAATATATGCTGCGTTTCTTGCAATTAGATGATGGGAAAGAATCCGGTTAATGTGTAGCGTTTGCTAATAATCGAATTTTGAATTTTGGGTGCCAAAACGTAGTTAATTAGATCAAAAGAAACAAGTTTTCTTTCATGCACTTTCCGTCGCAAATGAGTATTTAACGAGTTATAGCGGTAGGTTTAGTTTTGTCTATGATGACAAATGAGCATGATTAAACAGCTACTCATTTATTTTTGAATTTTTGCTGCTTGAATCACGGTAATAACATCAAAATAAACTACTTTTCTTCTAAACACTTTTTGCGACAAATGAGTATTTTACAAGTTAGAGCGGTAGGTTTTAATTTTTGTGCAATTGAACTGTTTAAGTACGTTGAAGCACTTTGTAATTTATTACTTGCCGGCCCCACGGAGCCTGAACCCCCTTCTAGAATCTTTTAGTTAATAACACAATAGAAATTATCACCAAAAAACGAGTTATAGCAGTATCAGCCAGTATGTTAACTTACATCTTAGATGGCGGGAACGGGCTCGATCATTCAAGCGCGTTGGAAGGAAGCGTCTACTGCAGTGTTGCCATACGACGCACTCGATGAATTACTCTCCGCTTCGAACACTAGAGTTGCGGTAACTACTTTACCGCTATAACTCGTAAAATACTAATTTGCGATGGAAAGAACAGAGTATAAAACTTGTTTATTTTGATCTTATTAACAATGTTTTGGCACCAAAAATTTGAAATTTGATTATTAGCAAACGCTACACATTTACTAAGAATCCTATCTAGATGAGATCCAGGCTCTGCTTGCAACTTCATAGTTAAAGGTACCTCTGACAAAATTGTCTGGGATTTATTATGGTAGAAATCTTTTGTTTTGCAAGTAATTTTGCTTGATGATTTGATGCATACTAAACTTATTTCAAGTGGAATATTTGATAAATGTGTAGCATTTGGTAATAATCGATTTTCAAATTTTTGGTGCTAAAACAGTAAATAAGATCAAAATAAACAAGTTTTCTTTTATGCACTGTTCGTCGCAAATGACTATTTTACGAGTTATAACGGGATGGTACTTATCGCAATTGCATTGTTACAAGCGCGGGAAAAGCGCGCTGGATCATTCGAGCATGTCAAAAGGAAGAGTCCATTGCAGCGTTGCCATACAATGCTCTCGATGAATTTCTTTCCTCTTCAAAGACTAGAGTTAGGGGTCAGTAATTTACTGCTATAACTCGTTAAATCCTCATTTGCGGCGGAAAGTGGATAGGAAAAAAATTGTTTATTTTGATGTTATTAACTATGTTCGAAATTTGATTATTACCAAACGCTACACATTAACCGAATATTTCTCTTTTGAGTAGGTTTGTTTACTGCTACCTCTCAGAATTTATTTCCATCTTTGAATGTCTGTAATTATCCAATTCTGACAAGTCGAAATTTTTTTTTAATATTTGGAAAAGTATTTTGTTTCATTTTTCAAATTGAAACTATTTCTAATTGATTTTGATTTTTAAAAAGTAAGAGAAAAGGGGTATATAGGGAAAGTTCCATTATTTTGACCATTCCTCATGCATACTAAACTTGTGAACAAAAAGCATTTATATGGAAAGAACACTACTAGTCGTTAAATGTCGGAAGAGTGTAACAAGGTTTACCCCTGCGCTAGCTATCTAGTACTATAAGTGTTATTTCTATTCAAATGTTATCTATACAATAATGAGGAACAGTCCAAATAACAGAACTTACCCTAGTTAGGTATGAAATATCTCTGTCAAGTTTTAAGGATGCACTCCGGGATTTTCAACTTTTTTCGTCCGATTTGCTTGAAAATTGGCCAGTATATGTATTTTTTGAAAGTAAACCTTTTGTACTCATGTCATTTTCTCGATTTAGGCCTTGTTTTTTTTACTAAAAATTTGTTTTTTGAAACATTTTTATGGATATTTCAAGACGTATAACTCATTGAATTTTGATGCTAGAACAAAACCAAAGACATTTTTAGAATTCTTGAAGCATTTCTATCAAAAGTATGCTTTAAAATTTTAACATTTTGCAAACTTTTTTGTGATATTCAAAACTTTATAATCATATCTCAAACCATTATTTTTGAGTTTGGAGCCAAATAACTTTTTTGGTTTTCCCAAAATTAAATGAAACTTGGCATACTTTTGTAAAAAATGTTCCAAGAATTCCAAAACTGTCTTTGGTTTTGTTCTAGCGTCAAAACTCAATGAGTTAATACGATTTGAATGGCAGAAATGTATTTTTATTCAGGAGAGCCCCCAAAAATATACTATTGTATTGCAATATCATTGACAATTTTTGTACATGAGTGCAGTTTATTTGTTCTATTTTTATGTATGAATAATGTGCAACATTTTTCTTGTGAATTTCAATGTAACATAAGAAATATTGTGCATAAAAACAGATAGAAATATTATATTTTTTTTGAGTATTCACCATGGAGCTCTTGTTGCAAAACGCGAACATTTTTCGGCACAAATTTTTGGACTTTTGAACAGTAGTAGATGATTTTGTGCAACTCTTGATACTTTTTGTGTTATTGGGCGTAATTTATTCTATTTTTAATGATTTTCCGCATATATAGGTAGAAAAAACCATCAAAATAAATTCCAAGTAATAAAATTATTTTTTCCACATATAGAGGTCTTTTCCATTCATTATAGAAACACATGACTAAACAAATGTTGAGAGATACTATTTCTGCATATATATATTTTCACATTATAAACTAAAACAATCACAGTTCTCAAACTTGAAAACTTTTTCAACCCTAGTGCTGGCCACTGGCCAGCACAGAAATATTTCATGGCACAATAATCCATACCCTAAAGATCCTTTCTTGACAAAAATAAACACAATTTTTAGTGATTTTGGCCCCCCTATGGAACCCCCCTGGGGGGGTCTGGTGTCCGTAGCGCCATAATGTTTCATGGCACAATAACCCATACCATAAGAATCCTATTTTCGCCAAAGAAAAAATTTGAGTCAGGGATGCCGCGGGGGGCCAAATTTGGCCTCGGACGGCGTCCTTAACTTGCAGTTAGTAACTTTATCAGTATTTTTTGTTTAGTTCACATTTCTTAATCTTTTCCAATTTATTGTCTTTAAATTTTGTGTTCATAAATTTGTGAAATGTAGCTAATAATTAACAAGTATACTTTGAGCCATCATTGCATGTTGCTTGAAGTTTTTCTTCATAGCTTGATTATTTGATCAACTGAAACTGTGTGAAAAGCAACTCTGTAACACTGACTTCACTCTTATTAATTTTTGAAACTATTAGAAATATATGTTTTCAAATAATCTTCATTTAAAAATATCTAATCTATGAGGTAGTGAAACCAGTATCACAGATACTGATCTCAAGCTTTTTGCTATTCCAGGCAAGCAATTGTAATGAGATGGACGAAAAGAATAACATTTTAATGTACATGGGGTCTTCATATTTTGCAAAGTTCCTGCGCTCATTGTGGCACTGTTGCAGGTGGGCCAGTTGTGGAGGTGCTGGGGGATGAAATGACCCGCATCATCTGGGACCTTATCAAGGAGAAGCTCATCCTTCCCTTCATTGACATGGAGCTTCACACTTATGACCTGGGCATTGAAAGCAGAGATGCCACTGATGACCAGGTGTGTTCTCACTGCTGCTTTCTTTTGTCTAAACTGATCATTCGTTTCATTTCTCATTTGATGGGCTTGACCAGGTGTGTTCTGGCTGTTTTTTTTTCCAACTGATTGCTGGTTTAATTTTTATTTGATGGGGCTCAATAAGTGCTCTCACTTGATGTTTTGTGTTGTACACTTAATGTTGAACATTAAATTTTGTTGTACTTGAACAGAGACCACTAATGACGTGGCTGCTGTTTTGTTCTTCTGTGCTGATTGCTGTTCTGATCTTAATTTTTTATTTGATGGATCTAAAAAGTGCCCTTAACTTATGATGTTTTCAAATCACTAGTTGATGTTAAATTTAGATGAAGAATGTTCTACTTAATACATGACTGAAATATGAGGGCTATTCAGAAACTAGGGAACGTTTTGTAATAAAACAAAAACTAGGTGCAGGAAAAACATTTTATTATATACATCTGAAAGAATGACTAAAATGCTACTTTTCTACATAGTCACCAAACAAATTAAGGCACTTATCGTAGCGGTGGACAAGCTTCAAAATTCCTTCGACATAGAAATCCGCCGCCTGCGATCTCAGCCACTCAGTGACGCACGCCCGGAGCTCGTCGTCGTCATCAAAACGCTGTGTCGCTAGCCAGTTCTTCATCTTCGGGAACAAGTGAAAATCACTCGGTGCTAGGTCGGGACTGTAGGGTGGATGTGGGAAAACCTCCCATTTGAATGAGTCAAGAAGTTCTGCAGTTCGATTAGCCGTGTGAGGTCGGGCATTGTCATGAAAAAACAAAATTTTTGACGATTACTTTCCTCGGCGCTTGTTTTGCACTGCTCTTCTAAGCTTGACAATGTTTGGCAGTACCAATCAGAGTTGATTGTTGCACCACGCTCGAGAAAGTCAATAAGCAGCACACCTTGCCTATCCCAAAAAACAGTAGCCATAATCTTCCTCGCTGACAAGGTTTGCAAAAATTTTCTTGTTTTTTGGGGGGAACTTGTGTGCTCCCACTCCATGGACTGCAATTTTGTCTCACAATTGACGTGCTTCACCCACGTCTCGTCACCCGTTACGATTCGATCCAGTAAAGAATCAACATGTGTGTGGTAGGCGTCAAGAAATGTTAGACTGCTCCCATTTGCTGAATTTTATGGAGGTCTGTAAGCATTTTTGGCACCCATCTTGCACAAAATTTATGGTAGCCAAGCTACGAGCACGCGCACACCAAAACATGCCTGATCGCCGCGCGCCTAGCGGCGTCAGACGGAAACGTTCCCTAGTTTCTGAATAGCCCTCGTATAAATACTTGCAACATCCCTTAGTTTGTTAATTCTCCACACTGCCCATGCTTGTGTGGGGCTTATTGGTGTTAGTAATACTTTTTTGAAAGACATAAATCCTTGATTATCTACTAGCATATAATTATTAGCAGTAAGTATAAGATTAGTGCATTAGCACTTGATATGAAATTCATTCATTTGCTGCTAATTTTTTTGTTCATTTCTTTATTTAAATATCTATTATTTGGTTTAATTATTGTCAACCATGTATATTATTAACAAGGTATGTGTGATTATGTACTGATTTGGGTCAAATTACTGATGTATCTTCCACTACTTCAGCCATTTTCAGTTGGCTCTTGATATGCTGAGGTAATTTTTGAGAACTCGAAAATATTTAATGCCAATATTTTTGTTTTTCTTCTCTTAAAGCTGATTTTTTGCTAATATTTTTGTCATTACTGTCACCAATTTGATTTAAGGCGTATATTTTTTGCCATTATTCTACTTAGATTGATTTACTGCTTGTTTTTGTTGTCATCTCACACCCAAGCAGAAGAAATATTGTATAGGAAGTGGTATGAAATATTAGCTCAGGTGACCTCTTCAGGCGTGTCACAATAACTTATTGCAGATCCGTATAATTCATGGTCATTTGATACTAATGCACTTGTTTAAATTATTTCCTGTGACAGTCAGTAGCTCAGTTGGAAAACTCAGCTAGATTAAAAATTTTAAAATCTGCAAGCTATAAACCCTTTTTGGGGTTATTTTCATATTGAACATCACCTAACTTTTGAATAAAAGAATTTGATAGAATCTAGCTAATGGTTTAAAGTTTGATTATATTATGAGAAGAATTTGATAGTATAGAGGTTATGATTGGTTTAAAGTTTGATTCGAGAAAGAAGAATTTGATAGTATAGAGGTTATGATTGGTTTAAAGTTTGATTTGAGTATGAGAAGAATTTGATTGTATCTAGATTATGAATGATTAAAATTTTGATTGCAAAGTTTAGCAAACTAATTCATTTGACTTGGTCCATCAACTCTGTATGCGTGCAGGTGACGGTGGATTGCGCCAATGCCATCAAGAAGTACAACGTTGGCATCAAGTGCGCCACCATCACTCCTGATGAGCAGAGAGTGGAAGGTATGTGGGCTCTCTCTAAACAGGGTGTCTACTAGGTAGTCCACTCAGGGGGATACAACTATTGTATCTATAGGAATTAGCGCTCCCAGGGGGCGATGTGAGGGCCCGAGCAAAAGATTAGGTAGACTTTCTTTGTGGTAAAATAACATAGGTTCTTGTTTTGTTATGGACCAACTTTTTTCCGGTTCACTGCTGTCCTGTTTGTTCAACACCTCCTACTTTCTTCTTCAACTTTGATCTGGTTTCATGAACTTCTTTCTCATCTTACTGTTTCTGTGCCCTTTCTCCATAGATTCCACGTTCCCTTAACTCCATACTAAATGGTGCCTTCTTCCTTCCTCTTTTTGGATCTCATTTGTTGAGGATAGGGAGGCTTAAACTAACTAATAATCCAATCTAATCAAGTCTACTAGGTGGTCAAGTAGTGGAAAGTGGTAAAAATTGGAAACTAGGAAAAAAGTAGCAAAATTTGTCTCAGGGTAATAAAAAATTGTGAAGTGGAATAATTCTCTGAAAATTTAAAGTAATGTACATATGTACATGGAGTATAAAGATTTTTCTAAATTTATTTCTCCCATAATCAGAAATTTGCCTCAGTTAATGGGAAATATTTGCCCTTGGGATGTATAGCATAGATGGCATAATTGTTCTTTTTGTGCTCTTGATACTCAAAAATTAAAGTATTTTATTCACGAACGTAAGCACAGAAATAAAATTATTCTCAATTAGCTTTTAGAGACTCCTGCTGCAATTTCAGATGAATCAAACTTATTGCATTTCGATTCCTAATGAATGTTTAATTCAAAGTCATATATTTGTCTGGTAAAATCTTGATTATCATAAACTTGATATAATCTCCCAATTCTTATTCAACGATAAATATTCTCACACTCCAAGTTGTTGGGGCAGGATAGAAACATTGCAATGACGTCAAAGGAATTTCTCCGCAGTTCATTTATATCAAGAAAGTGTTTTTTTTTTCTACCAGAGCTTGATTGTGAGCAGTATTATCTTCCTTTGAAAAGACTGGTGTTTATTCTGTCCATTTCGGTGTGGGGAAACAATAGCAGTTTACTGTAACTATAAGTGTTTTTTTTCTAAAAATATAAATTATGAATGTTTTTTCTGAAATAACCTCTTTGTAAAGCTGAAAGTTTTCTCTTTCCAATGACGTTAATTTATGTCCAAATACTGAAGGAATTGTGGTATAAAATTATCTTTTAATACAATGTGTAATCATTTGAACGAGAGTTAAGTTCCTTCGAAGTTCCTTTTGGCAGTCTTGGCGATTCAGTTACCTCCAGGATGTCGTCATAGGAGCATGGTGATGCTCCATCTAATCAAAGTTCATTCTTCTACTATATATAGGAAAGCTACATGAAATTTGCATTTTCGTGATTGGTTTCGTAATATAACATGTTAATAACTTATTTGTTATCATTATTGATCGCAATTAGGGTGCTGATTTAGATTTTGAGGTACGATAGAACTAGTTCTCATAAATTTGTTCACATATTCACATTCGTTCAATAGTTCACTAACTTTTATTTCCGAAGTGCCATTGTGTTTGGTCATAATAAAGTTCCCTGATATTCTACCCTGCTGTGAAGGGATAAGACAATCCCCTGGTGTCTACTAGTGTAGTGTTTAGTGGTGTCCAGTCAATTTATTTTTTTTCATTTGATGAACTGTTGTCCTCATAGTTGAAAGATGTTAAAACATTCATTGGAGACCATTTAGGACGGGGTACCTTCGGAATTTAGGTAACTTTTTTTTGCAATAACGCTTTAGTTGCTGCATTTAGTATTAAAGGTTTTAAGTATTAAGAAACTTGGAACTTTTTTGAATCTTCAGTGTTATTGCCAAAGGTGCTGTGTATTATTGACTCAAATTACTCATTACAGGCAAATTACTTACATCTGGACATTTGGACAACATTCATTGTGTAAAAAAAAGGTAGTTATATTTTGCTGTTGGAGGTAGTAAAAAGTAATAAAATTAGGAAATGAAATATCAGTAGACACCGTGTTAAATGGTATTTCATATTTTAGCTAAGCTGACATAAGTGTGCTACCAACACTCCTGACGAGCTGAGAGTAGAAGGTATGCAAACTCTCTTCATTAATTATTTCATATTTTAGCCCTTTCTTGCACCACGTGCCAGATATGGCACTAACTAAATTACAGAAAGCAAGCAAAATACTTGATTACTATACTTGTGCACGATGTTATTTGTTTAATGCAACTATTACTTTTTTAATGACACTTCACTTTGTTAATGGAAGTATTCTACTTTATACAATACTTCACGCTTCCTATTAGTGCACTTTTGCTTGTAAAAGTTTTTCATTCCAATTTTTAAATGGTGAACGAAGGGGTTATAGAAGCTGACTTAGAAAGTGTGCCACTCCTGAGGAGCAGAGTGGAGTGTGTGCAGGCCCTCTTTAAATATTATTTCATATTTACGAAAAGTTGACTTCACTGAGTCAACTCTTGTAAAAGTTTTTACTACAGTTCTCCTCTCAGGGAAGTCTACATTGTTTATGGGAAAATAGGACTCCCAGGGGATAATATCCGGTCCTTAGCTGAAGGTTCGGTATGTTGAAGTAATATAGATTCTTTGTTCAGTCGACTAATATTTCTGATTCACTGTGGTTCTATTTGTCAGCCCTTATTAGTTACTCCTTCATCTCATGACTTGTTTCATAAACTTACTTCCTAACTTATTGTTTCTATGCGCAAAGGATCTTATATGGGAAATATTTTGTGCACCAATTTTACGCGCCTTCAACTCCGTACCAAATGGTGCCTTCATCCTTTTTCTCTTAAACACCTGTTATGATCTGGGGGCTCAAAATAGCCTGTCAATTCTAACCGTGCTAAAAAATATGAATGTCTTTGATCATTAACCTAGTACAAAAGTATTTATTGTACACGCACTGTAGCGTAAACATTGAGAGCATGTGCAAAATCTCAAGCATAAAATTTGTTTTACACGCTCGTGAACTTGATTTTCCTCATGTAAATATGCGAGGTCCTAAGCTGTGAATTAGGCAGACCTTTTTAGTGAAATGAAATGTTTTTTGTCATGTTAAGAGCCATCTTTTTTTAGTTTACTGCTGTTCTTTTTTTAGCACTTACTACTTTCTTCATCAACTTCTATCTTGTTTCATGAACTTTTTCAAATTAAGATTCTGCATTTCCTTAATTCCATACTTAATGGTGCCCTCTTCCTTTCTCTCCTTGAAATGCTGTTGTTGCTTTTAGGGAGGCTTTGACCAACATTTAATCAATCAATGTTCCTCGGGCAGAATTCAAGTTGAAGAAGATGTGGCGGTCACCGAACGGCACCATCCGTAACATCCTGGGCGGCACTGTGTTCAGGGAGGCGATCATCTGCAAGAATATTCCTCGGCTTGTGCCCGGCTGGGAGAAACCGATCATCATAGGCAGACACGCGCATGCTGATCAGTACAAATGTGTCGACTTCGTCGTACCTGGTCAGTCTTGTGTCAATGTCTCCGGGCATGTATGTAAATTTCTTGAGGATTATTTAGTTTTGGGTCAAAATCTCTGGTCATAAACTATTTTTTTTTTGTGTGTGTGATTGGTCAGTTGCGTGTTTTATGACATGCCGTCAAATTTCGGAATTTGTTGTGATTGCTTAGTTGTGTTTTGTAGTCTGAAAAACATCAAATGTAAAATTGGTTGTAATTGGTTGAGTGTATGGATTGTGATTCAACATCAAATGCAAGACTTCGTTGTACATCGTCGGGTATGTGTTCCTCGCAAGCAAGTTTCATATTTTGAATAAAGCAAGCATTTATTCTCGTGGGTAAGGTATTCTGTTCATATTCATGATGTACCGGAGACACAGAGTGTCGTTGTGTATCTCTTCCGTAAACTTTATGTGTGTGGATCAAACTTAGCGTGGAACTGCAATTTATTCATGCAGAAATTGACTCACTCTTCTGTGCGTTGTGTGAATTCAGAATAGTAATTCTTCTTACAGTTGATTTAAATTGGAAAATTTAATTAAAAATACCATGTTCGACATTGAGCACTGGCCATTTAATGTAATGATGAGCTTACATCCAGTAGTGGATAGTTGTCTCTTTTCTAGCAGTGATCACTTTCTGTTCTAAATAACATTTTCGGCACCTAAATAATTTTTGAAGGGTAATTTCTTTACTTGCGTGGAAAAAGCACAATAATGGATGAAGGTTGTTGTTGGTTTTGTAATAGAACCATGAGTAGTTCCTGTTCAAACACAAGTTTAGATTATGTTTTTTTAGAAAGTAATAGCTTGTGTAACTTTGTTAGCATTTGTTTGTCTTGATAAATTTCATGAGCTACGATTGCAGCTTGATTACGACAGGTTCGAAAAAAAAAGAGCAGTTTTACATCAATGTTTGCTGAACAACAACCTTCCACGTTTCTAATGACAAGTACTGCCAAGTATGGTAGAAGTTCTATTTCTAAAAACTTCTAGAGTGATATTGCTACTTTTTTGCAAGAATTTATTTTAGATCTCATGCGCCCAGCTTCTTAGTGTCTTTCACATGTGTACAACTCTACCATCTTCTGTAATACGTTTTAGAAAATAGTGAAATTCACGATTTACAAGAGTTCTTGTTTCAAATTAATTTATCGTTTGATGAGTTGGTTAATTCTTTCAGGAAATGGTGAAGTTCATCATTTGTAAGAGCTATTCTTTCAAATTTGTGTATCGTTTGACGTGTTAGTAGTTAATTCATGTTCCGGAGCATGAATTGATTCATGTTATGTTAGATGAAGTATCAAGATTTGTAAAGTCTCGAGAAGATAAGCAACTTACTGTCTTCTCATTGGTGTTGAGCTGACGGTTGAGTTGTTTTGTGCTATTTCTGATTAGAAATTGTGGTAACCTGACAGAACTTCGTTAGCTTACATCTGTCTTTTATTCCTCAAAAGAATAGGGCTTTTCTAACCGTTTGTGGGTCAACAGGTCCTGGTCAGCTCACGTTGAGCTTTAAGGGCGAAGATGGCCAGGTGATCTCGCACGTCGTGAACGACTTCAAAGGCGCTGGCGTTGCCCTAGGCATGTTCAATACTGACGAGAGCATTCGGTGAGTTGCCTTCAGCTCCTCTCTGCCCGGTGGCAAGTTTTGCGTCAGTGAGTCACCAAGTGTTGTCCAGGCAGATTTCAAAATGTTTCGTTCATTGACTCTTATCGTGAGAAGGAAGTTTATGAAACGAGATAATAGTTGAAGAGGAAAGTTGTAGATGCTGAAAAACGGAGCAGCATCGTATAATTTGACACCGTCTGTTGAATGTTGTTGGGTACTTGCGATTCAGTTTACTTTCAATACTTGTTGCATCAAATATTCAGATGAAAATTGTGTGCTAATTAACCAACCCTATTGGAAGGTGTCCTGTGTAGTATAGTGACGTTTTGATCTAGGTATTACCTGCTTGGGTATTAACTACTTATCTAGGTATGAACTATATAACTACACAACTTGTCAGTAGTCTGTAAGATTGAGGATGGAGATAGTGTTGGAAACGTTTTCTAAAACTGATACTTTGTAGTCATTCTTAATTACCATTTTGTACATTCCTTAATAAATATGACTTCAATGATAAGCACATTCTTCGTTGGTGAAATCTTTAATGAACATGATTTCAATGAAAAACGCATTCTTCGTTGGTGAAATCTTTAATAAATATGATCTCTAGCGCATTCTTTTTTTTCAAGTTCCTGATGATTTTTCGTTTGAAAAAACGTAATTTTCCTGAGTGTAACGAGCTTATGTTTCAGGGATTTCGCACATTCCTCCTTCAAATATGCGCTGGACCGCAAGCTACCTCTCTACATGTCCACCAAGAACACCATCCTGAAGAAGTATGACGGCCGCTTCAAGGATATCTTTGAGGAGATTTATCAAAGGTGCCGCCCTACGTTATTTCTTTAGTACCTTTATTTACATTACCCCTCAGGGGGGTGCAACTATTGTGCCTATGAGAATTAGCACTCCCTGTGGGAAAATGTGAGGCTCAGAGCCAAGAGTTAAGTAGGCCTTCGTTTTTCTGTTGAAATAAATTGTTTTGTGTTACGTTGAGAGCTATATTTTTCTGCCTTAGTATCTATATATATTAGCGTAACCTATACGCTGAACTTAGGAGAAAATGTCACCTCAAGGTGATACAGCTATTGTGTATATGGGATTCAGCACTCCCCGGGGGAAAATGTGAGGTGAACCGAGCTGACAGCTAGGTTTACCTTCTTTTTGTTGAAATTAAATGTTTTTTGTTATGCTAAGGACCATCTTTTTCGGTTCACTGCTGTCCTATTTTTTAGCACATACTTTCTTTTTCAACTTTTATCTTCTTTCATGAACTTCTTTCTCAACTTTCTGTTTCTATGTACTTTGTGCATAGATTCTGTATTTCCTTACTCCGTATTTAATGGTGCTTCCCTCCTTCCTCTTTTTGGAAAGCCATTGTTGCGGTTAGGGAGGCTTAAACTAACATCTAATCTATTTACATCAGCGGAACCCATTCGCTTGATATTGGAGAAGATCTCTAAAGTGAGTGTGAAAACTGGGTTGCTTAGGATGAATGTGTCAAGTGAGAAAGGTAGCAAGTACCTCTTTTAATTCTTTGTACTTCTTAATGCGCTTCTTTTTATCTTCTCCACATTGTCTTAAACTATTAATAATAACAATGAAATCAGTAATAATATAAAAAATAATAATAATAATGCTAATATATGTGTTGTTGTAGTGACTACAAAGGGAAGTTCGAGGCGGCTGGCGTGTGGTACGAGCACCGGCTCATAGACGACATGGTGGCGCAGGCCATGAAGAGCTCCGGCGGCTTCGTGTGGGCCTGCAAGAACTACGACGGCGACGTCCAGAGTGACTCCGTCGCGCAGGGCTTCGGTGTGTGGCCCTCCTTCCCTCGCACGCACTTTCTCGCTTCTTCTGAGCCAAACTTTGATGGCCATCTATATCTTGATTTTAGAATCAGAATTTCAATGGCCATGTATCTATTACAAAACCGAAACTTCAATGGCCATGTGTTTATTTCAAAACAAAAACTTTAATTGTTGTGTCTCTATTTCAAAACCGAAGTTTCAATGACCATGTCTCTATTTTAAAACAGAAATTTCAATTGAAGTGTCTTTATTTCAAAATCAAAACTTCAATTGTAATTGGTATTCTTTATTTCAAAACCTAAACTTCAATTGAGATGTTTTCACTTTCAATGGATAGGTTTGTTTTGAACTATCTTCTTGAAGGTCCAAAAATAAACCAGTAGTAAGAGCTGTGAGACGCAATGAGGTCGTTCCCCCTCAGGGGGATACAAATATTGCATCTATGGAAATTAGCACTCCCAAGGGGACAATGTGAGGGCCCGAGCTGAGTTAGGTAGGCCTTCTTTTTGTTGAAATAAAATGCTTTAGTTATGTTTAAGAACCATCTTTTTTGGTTCAATGCATCCTGTTTTTTCAGCACCTACTACTTTCTTCTTCAACTTTTGTAGTGTCTTACTATTGACACAACTTGATGTATTTTCAGCGGTAGCTTCAAACTACCAATGTAGGAGCTACAGTGTCAGAAGCC
>JACJUY010014280.1:0-17926 GCA_014220935.1 Platorchestia sp. MABIK | reverse complement strand
TGGGTGCAGTGGTGGGTGCAGCGGTGGGTGCAGGGGTGGGTGCAGTGGTGGGCACGAATAAACATACCACCCAACTTAGCAAGCTGGTCACACACCACATAGCTGCACAGCCTCAGTGCATGTGAAATATTCATGTTCTCTAAAGACAATGTTCATCAAAAAACTTAGGACGAATATTGAATGTTCATAGCAAGTGGTCAAGTGTTATGCATGCGTTAATTACAAAACGATGGTTTTGTGACTGCGAATCGGAATGGACCAGTACTACAAAAAGTAAAAACAAGGTTTACAGATATGAGGTTGGGTCGGCGTTGTGAGATACGACTGTTAAAAGACGTTTGTATTAATCTATGTTTTGAAAAACACGCTTTCATAATTATGCAGTAAAGAGTATATATAATGACCATGTGAAACACAGTATTTGACATTTCCAAACACAAAAGAATCGGGATCATTGATGTGTATTTTATGTGACCTAAATGTCATATATGCGTATAAATACATAGTTATTTGACTTTCAAGCATTTGGTTAACTTATGATGTAGTTAAAGTTCCCAATAAATTTTCAGAAAAAAGCTCAAGAAGATTGAGAAGTAATTTAGACTATGTCGTATCTTAGATGCGTTGTGAACTATTAGAAACATTAATGCGGAGAGTATGCAAAGACATCAAATTAATGTAGTAGATTGTAATGAGCGTAAAATTCTCGAATTTCAACTTTCATTATATTTATATCTTCATACAGTAAATTTCAAAAACTAAAAATTGCTACCAGAAAAATCTATTTTCTTGGAATCACTACCAGTGGTTCAAAATACCCTGAAGGCTTTGAAAAAATGTTTTTGGCTTTGGGATATTTTTTCTCTGAAATTAGAACAGATATTGTGGAGGAAGTGGTCTTCAGATTGAAGTTTCGAAATTTTATATGAAAAGAGGAAACAAAGTAAATGTTTTTCTTTAACATTATCACTGTGGACATGAGCGGCAGAATATAGGTAAATGCACCAAAAAATCATTTCTCAAAAGTTTATGGAAGCCTTATAATTGCCTAGAAAAGCTGTAAAGAATATTTACGCATACTTTTATAACAACGAAGTGGAATCTAAAAGTATGAGAACGAAAGCGTTTAAAAATCTCACACCTTAACTCGTGTGGGCTTCGTTAGTAAGTACTTCATATAACTAGTAATTCTAATAAAAAGTATTTCAGATGGCATATGTAAAACACAAAAACACAAGTTTCTGCAAAATTGATCATAAATCCTTTCCCAAAGATGCCCTCAGTCATATCAGAACCAGGAATATCATGGCCAAAATAAAAAGAAGCAACATGTGGAGTATGATTCTCTCTACATCCATCTAAAACATAAAGAGCGTCGTTCACCCTATTTTGTCGGTGTATCACCAAAACTAACGCACGAGAAAGTTTCTTTTTTATGGTGCAGCACCATCGTGCAGAAACTCTTACACCTTTAAGTCGAGTGCGCCGTCGACAGCCGTATGTTTGGAGCAGAGAAATTTCTTGCCCAGGTCGCAAATGGGTGCGAGGTGCGAGAAACATTTTGCAGGGAACCAGCATCGCAGCAGCCAAGCGACAGCTCGCCAACTAATGAGGCTTCAGCAAGGAAAAGAAACCAGCGTTGCAGGCGCGCGTTATTGCAGAATGCTATAGAGCCGTATTTATTAATGGCAGATTGCTATTACAGCTTCATTCAGGTAGGCTTACATGTTTATCGCGAGTGTGGGTGACGAATTGCGTTCAAATGAATGCATAAACACGAACGAGTGATTTGTGAGGGAAATTCTTGGTGGAGTTATTGCGCTCATTAGATGTTTCCTTCAATGGGATCTTGGCTTTGTCTTCGTGGAAAATACCCGCTCAATTTATTCGTGTGGGAAACGCTTGATAAAATTCATTCATATTCACTTGAAATTTATTAATATAAGCAAATGACTGAGAAATAAAAGTGAAGCGGTTGAAATTTGGTTAAGAACTGGTTACTTTTCAAATAAGAACAATAAAGCTTTTGCATAAAATCGGTTTTGAAAGAGGGAGCACACCCTGAATACTGCTAATACTGCTGAGCGGTAGAGCAAAATATATGTTTACATATTGTATTATATATAAATATGTATTGTTAAAACTAATACTATATATATAGATGATAATACTATAGATAATATTTATTCATTTTTTTTTTAAACAAACAGTTACAGGCTCTGAAAGTTCAAAGATAAACGAATTTTTCAATTTTAAAATGAATGTTTTGACTCGTTTTTGCGTTATTTTCCGTTATCAAACACTAGGTGGCAGCTGTGCTTCCTTGTGTGCTTACATTTCGGCAGCTTGCAGCTGCGTGACATGCTTGGAGATGCGCTGGGCAGGCAGACGCCCGACAGCTGGGGCCTCCGGACGTACCGTGGTTACGAAAGCTTGAGGGTTCGATGAGTTCCGGTGCTCGATTGTTGTTTTCTAGTTTTCTTGGGTCAATATTGTTTCAAGAATTTACGGTCAGATGTATTCTGGTTCATGATATAGTGGTTTTGTGTTGTTCACTAGTTGTTCCCGAGTTAGAGTATCATTGTATTCTTCTTTTTCAGGATTTTTGGGCCTCCGAAGCCCAGTTGCATTATTTTTCGTCTGGAGAGAGAGGTGGTTGTTGTGCCTATAACGAGGGCTAATGAGGCTCGCAGTCCTCATGAGTGCATTTGTACTCGTAAACGACATTTGTATTAGGGCTGAACATTTGGTTCTCCGGTTGTTCTTGGAAATTAGACTGGCGATGTTATGGCTTTTGTTATAGATTGATTCCCAGTTGTCCGTTGTCGGCGTTCCATTTCGTGTAGTTTTTATCCTTTGTTTTAGTATACGTTCGTCTATTTGTACGCCGATAAATGTTGGTTTTGGCAGTATACTTTATGGGTGGTTTTATTGGGTTCTTACTGCAAGCTGCTGTTTACTTATGTAAATAGTTTCTCATGATATTGTCGAACAACGAACAAGCCGAAGTTGAATTCTTGTTTCAGTTTTGCAATGCAATCGTAACAGAACTGCCATGAAGATGATATTTTGTAGGTCCGATAGATAAGGGCTTCAATTGTGGCGTCTTTATTTCGTTGAAGAGTTTTACTGTGTGCACACAAATAAATGGCTACTCCAACACCTCGTTCGACAATATGGAGCTGCAATAATCGTTCACGTACTGATAAAGAAGGAGTCTTTATATTCTATTGACTGGTAATCCCCCTACGTAATAACGCGCTATTCATTGCATGCCTGCTCCCCAGTCTAACTTTTTTGCCGCCTCCATGCATGTTTTTCGTCGCCTAAGTAATTAAATCGCTTAGGCGGCGAAAAACATGCATGCTCCGGCGAAAAAGTTAGACTGGGTTCCTTGCCTACGGAATTGGTGTCATCGTGTTCCTCACAAGCATCAAGATTCTAAATTTCGCCGACATTAGGAAAAACTGCACTAAATACTTAATCGTCGCTGTTTGTTCTTTTTCCTCCATCCTTTACTTTTCGAATAAAAAGAAGAACCAGAGTAAAAACTAACATTACGTTTATTGCATACGTTTCGGAATTATTAAAATTTCATCATCAGTGCTGAAACAGGAAAAAAAATGAAAAGTTTAAGATTCTAAGAAAAACACAGACATATATTCCACAAAATTCTCTTAATGTCTAAAAACCCTGATTTGTATTCTTTCATACACAAACAGCTGCATGCAGACAATTTACACAAACACACATGTACACGCCAATCCAGATACACCCAGTGAACACACGCTATGCTTACACACACACACACACACACACACACACACACACACACATTACACACACAGAATTACGTCAGTAGGTGGGGGCAATTGATAACTTTACGGCACTAATGTCTTTGTTAAGGTTAGGTTTATGAGTGAATATAAAAAGGGACTCTAAAATTCTAAGGTCATGCTCACAATTAGCTCGGCAGAAAGTTGAAAAATTAGTATTTTTGAATGAATGGTTTGACTTCTCGCAGTGATCTCTAATTGCTGATTGGAAGTCAAATCATTCATTCGAAAATTCTAATTTTTCAACTTTATGCTGAGCTAATGGTGAGCATGACCTTAGAATTTTAGAGTCCCTTGTTATATTCACTCATAAACCTAACCTCAACAAAGACATTAGTGCCGTTAAGTTATCAGTTGCCCCCACCTACTGACGTAATTCTGTGTGTGTAGTGTGTGTGTGTGTGTGTAAGCATAGCGTGTGTTCACTGGGTGTATCAGGATTGGCGTGTACATGTGTGTTTGTGTAAATATTGTGAGTATGCAGCTGTTTGTGTATGAAAGAATACAAATTAGGGTTTTTAGACATTAAGAGAATTCTGTGGAATATTTGTGAGTGTTTTTCTTAGAATCTCAAAGTTTTATTTTTTTTTTCTCCTGTTTCAGCACTGATGATGGAATTTTAATAATTCCGAAACGTATGCAATAAACGTAATGTTCGTTTTTAATCTGGTTCTGCTTTTTATTCTACGAGTAAGATTCTCTACGAATAGTCCTATTGGAAGAATGACCTTTACTTCTCGTTTTATGTCTCTACCCCAATAACGCCATCAGAAATGACAGCTGTCTCTGTATCTGCTATGGGATTGAATGGAATGTGAATTATTTGATTAGGTTAAGAATACAAGTAAAAAAGCACTAATTAAATTATGATTTTTGAGTTACAAAAGCGTGTAATATGCGTATCTGTGACGCAAGCTTCAATACCTCTTCAATTGTCTCTCCATTAAGCTTTCTTATGCAAAAGTTAAATAAGTATTCCAATGAAACTAAATCGCAATTTATGAATGTATACTTCTCAATCATTACCCTGGGTTTAGGTGACATTATGCACAATTTTGATGCACATCGTCGTGAATATATTTTCGTTAATTTTCACTTGGTGCCGCAAACTTCCGGATTTGAAACGAACGTGAAAAGCTATCGACCAAAAAACTTCGTTGTTTTGTATGAAAGTATAAATCTATTAAAACTCATTTCATGAATTATTGAAGAGTGTTGAGAGAATCCACGCCGCACCCAATTTACGCATACAACCAGTTCACAGAACAAATTCACTCAATCGACGCATTTTCAAACACCATCTTGGCTCCAGAGGCCGAACTTTATCCAGATTACGCATTTGATTAGTGCGCAAAAAAATCTATTCAAGTCCATCCTGCATTTTCAAACACCATCTTGGCTCCAGAAGCCATACTTTATCCATATTACGCATATGATTAGTGCGCAAAAAAATCCATCCAAGACCTTCCCGAATTTTCAAACGCCATGTTGCCTCCAGAGGTGACTGGAGACCTTCCATAACATTGTGCGTGGCGCCCCAATTCAGACGACCTCATACTGAACCGACGGCCTCAATGGTGGCAAGAGCTTTGGCTACCTCCTCTGCTCCAAAATGAATGTTGCTCGGACTTTTGAGAGGCCTGCGAGCAAAGTATCTTTTGTGAGGAGTCAGATTTCTTACGCTCCGAGTCAAATCTTTTCCGGAAATCGTATTCAAAATTCTTCTTAAGAACTCGAGAAGTCGAAATCATCTCATTTGGACAGCGTGAAAAGTTCCCTTGTTCGAGGAGAGTATTCGTACTTCGAAGTACAGAGCAAGGAGTTCCATTTTTTATTTAACTTTTATAACTTTTGTAGAAACTGGCTCATTTTGTCAAGATGTAGAAACAAGCTAGGCGAAGTATTTAGAACCATTGATCATGTAAAATGGGATTCAAATGTTTGACTGAAAATACTGAGAAGCTTACCTAGATATATGGAAACAACTTGCACTTGTTTAACTAAAATTCCTACTTAACCAACCTTACACAATTGACTATTAAGTCAGAATTTGATCCGAGAACATTTCTTTTCATAGTAGTACGAGCTGTTTACAAACTGCTGTTCAAAATATTCAGCGTACTCCATGTAATAATCGACAAAAGTAAAAAAAACGCGTCAATGAAGGGAAGAGACATTCATCCATGCAAGGTGCGGCCTTTTACATTACCATCATTAATGAGCCGTCTTTCTTGACATTTGCAGAAACTCAGCAAAACATTTGTGCCAGGTAAATACCGAATATCAAAAACCTACGACACTACGAAAACAACCGCCAGATCCTAACAGTCGACAAAACCATTCAACGCCACAGGAGTGCTCTTCAACACCCCTAAAACCAACGGAAAAACACGCTCAGAAAGCTAAGAGTTTTCCCCTAGCCGGGCATGCTAATTATTCACCGAGGGGAAAGTTAGCCTTTTCTAATGCACAGGTGGCATTTGACGAGCTGGAGGGGAATTTCCAAGACCTGCTAAAGAAGCGTACATAAGTCACGCTTCCCTGCAACGTCTGTGATACATTGGGGCGCAAAGAGCAATTATGACGGCGGTCTCTGAAAAAGAACAAGAGCGACTGAAAACTGCATCAAGAATCGTCCGCGTTTCGGAAATGCCCAGCTTATCTCGGTTGTTGCGACTGGTTACGTAATTTGAAGTTGTGCTTGAGATAACTGTGTAAAAGACACCAAGAGATCTAGTGGATTTTCACAAAGAGCTTGAGTTTCCAATATGCCTCGAGGCTTATTCATAGAAATGAATTTCGCAATGGAATAGAATTTCTAATCAAAAAGAAACACTGAGAGTGTGTTACTGATTAAAAATTCATTTAAATTTCAGACGAAAAACCGCCCTCAACCATTCTTTGCAAAAAATTAAGATATGATAAACTCTAAATATAATTACTTTACATCATTTCCCTTCTGAAATTGAAGTCATGTTCATGTTTTTTTAGATTTATATACATTAATAAACTTGCATAGAATTTTTGTACTCAGTGTCTTTTGGCTTTTATTCGATCATCGAATGAATAATAAAACTTCAAGATTGTTACACTCTGAACTAGGGCCTGCGACAGGTGAGAAATATGAGAAGATGCAATCTTAATAATATTGCGATTATTTATTCTGAATTTCTGACGCAGTTGTGAGTTTTGTTGTTTGGAAGCACTGAAATTTCTGCCAGGATTTTAACCGAAAATCGCAAACTGCGTTCAAAATGCAGAATGAACGAAAATTTCCCACACTTCCCGACACTTCCAAAACCATAATTCAAGTGTATATTTCGAATTTTAATTCAATCCAATTCAAATCAAGGTCATTACAAATGATGAAGCATTTTTAAAACATATATGTACGTAGGAGCCTAAAAACATTCGAAAGAAACTTTCAAAAATGTTACAGAAGCGATGTCAAAAGATAGGCTGTATCAGTTTACCTACTTACTCCCCCCCTGGAAAAAACCTGAAATTTTACCTCCTGTGAAGAATGTTTTCGTGTTGGAATAAGAAATTTCGGATCTCCAAAAATCTTAACTCAAACCTATATTTCGAATTTTATATCAATTACTGAAATTTCTGCGTATCTAAAGTGGCAGAATTCCACTTTATTATGACTTAGACGTATTATTGACGTAATACTTAGAAATCTTAGTGAGATTGATTTAATGTTATTAATCACGTATATATTAGAAATGCTAGTGAGATAGATGTAAAATTATTAATGACGTAAATATTAAAATTGTTGGGCATGTACATGTACATATATATATCCTTGAGAAATAATATCATTTAGGTCACTAATAAATTTAATTCTATCTTTTTAATAACCCTAATATTTATGTCCCTAATAATTGTAAAATCTAAATTACTAATTATTCTAATAATCTATATCACTAATGATTCTAGTATCTGTATCACTAAAAAAAATTATACCTAAATTACCAGTAATTCTAATATCTATACCTCTAATAAGTCTAATATCTATACAACGAATAATTTTAATATTTATTTCACTAACAACTCTAATGCCAATATCGCAAAATAATAACTACACCACCAATTAAAGTTAACATCCAGTCAGGAACAGTGCAGCAGTGATTGGAGTGCTCCTCGACGTGGGGTAAATTCAGGGCTTCATTCAGGGTAAGTTCAGTGGTTCATCTCACGCAGATCACGAATAGGAAAAGAGCTGCGAGCAACACGAGGTTCACGATGTTGGGGATTTTTGCCCATCAAAAACTTCGCTCGTTGCGCCGCAACTTATCTCGCAACTTGGTCAATAAAACACAAAAGTTAGAAGCAGAGTCATCTTCAGATTTGGGATGTTTGTTGCGAAGACTTTCCTTAGTACTGTAGACCGATAGTTAAAAAGACAGAGTAAAGAAGCGCATCTGCCAGCTCTATCGTCATAAGCATGTCTGCTTCTTTAACTTTATTGTTCGATGGAACTGAACTAATATTAAATACAAAAATTAGCGTCCACGGAGAACTGATCTAGAAGTTTAAAAAATGACATCCTAAGAGTACTGAACTAATATGAAAAACGATAAATAGCATCCATGAAGTTCCAAAGTTGTATGATGAATGAAAAATAGCATCCACGAAGAATAAAATTGATGTGAAGGGTGAAAAATTGCATCCATGGAGTACTGAGATGCATGAAATATGAAAAAAATATCCATGCCAAATTTAACAAGTAAGATGTAATAAAAAATAACATCCAGAATTCATGGAAATCTGAAAAGGCTGAAGACATCCAAACTCGATTGAGTAGGGAAACTGCTCGTGATTTGGCTCCGGTGTTTTGGAGATCAACTCAAATTGGAACTAACACCAGACGTTTTACATCTTCTTAGCCATGTGTGCTACTTACTTTTTTATTGAGAAAATTATTACTATTCATTTCTAGAGTAAAAAGGTAAGCAACTACATATAACTAAAATACATGAATTAAAAATTACTCTCATTTACAGATCTGCTGACATCGTCGCCTTCCTCATAAAATTGACAAACCCACACACATTCTGCAGTACTTCCTTCATCACTGGGAGAAAACGACAAAGCATAATTCGAAGCGATCAAAGGCAGTCTAGGGATTGAACTTGAAATCAGGATTGTTTTTTTTTAGCTGTCGTGCGATGAGTTTTGGTGCTGACCACAGTGGAAGAAACAGGGTAGGGTCGAACCAGTCTTTTTTTCATCGACCGTGTGGCATTGCTGACGTCATGGCAATGAACCAATAGCAGCGCTCATATTGTATCTGACAACACTGCTAGCCCCAAATCTAGTACCACTATTGGCCTAACAACATGTCGCAATGGTGACGTCATAAATTTTGTTTGAAATAAAGTAATTCTGTTGGCTAGCCGAACAAGAGGAGGTGTATTTTCCCTCATAGAAATTACTCTACCTTGTTTCCTCAACCGTGGTGCTGACGCAGCACTTGTTGGAGCGTCGACGCAATGAAAAGGGCGTTCACTGAATATGGATCCAGAGATTTTTAGTATCCATGATACCATATCATCGTATCATATTCATAAAACTGCATTTCAAAAAGATAGAGATTGAAAATATATATCGGAGCAAAACCGTTATACAGTATGTACTGTCGATGAAATTTATTCTTAATACTTGAAATTAATGGATGCATTTTTCGTGAACACCTGGTATAATATAAACAACCTCGTATAGAAGTAATTTCAAAATGCCATCACATTTTATGCAAGCAACTAACCCAGATTAAAATTTGGCAAAGTCATTTAGCAACACGAATGCAGCCTTTTACACCCGTAAAAACAAAAGAGAAAACGGGTTTAAAAATTCAGCCGATTACCCTTAGCTGATATTCTCTCACACGAACAGCATCTATCTTCTCGTCGTTGAAGAAATGCACTCCTCATTCTTAATTTTCCCCAATATCTAATCACATGCACTATCTACGGCAATATTCTACAGAATTGTACGTTCATAAATGATTACCGCTACAACTAACTATTTCAAACGCATAGTGAATGTATTCGGCGGGGCCGAATTCCAATTTGTTATTCTCGAAAATAACAATTATTATAGAACTAGAGTACACAGCCCGTCTAAAATAACGGGATTCAACATTTTCCGTGACTCAATTTTCCAGATGTGAATGACAAACCAATACATTCATCCTAACAGTACCCCCAATAAAAACACTCTTGCACTTGTGCACTGGTGGAACTCGTATCACAGATACGGCCATTTTTCAAGTACCTTATCCTTATGAGCTTTACAGAAAGACGGAAGAAACAGACACCAAACAAATATATAAATAAATAAACACACCAAGGGTATTATAAGGTAAGAAGAGTGCACAACAGAAGTACAATTTGATTAATTTAGCAATGAAATCCCTGGACAAAATTTGCCTGAATTCTCAATCACAGAGCAAGTACAAAGCCACAAGCGCGGAATTCAGAAGAACAGCTTTTGACGTGTAACTCGCACCTGTTTGTTTATTTCCAACTAGGCATTATTAAAGCAACGTAGCCCGTGGAGCATCCTCCATAACAACATTGGTTTCATCGAACCCAACGCTCCTATCTTTTTTCTGCTTGTATTCAAGCCTTGAGATACTTTGTGCAAAGACGCTGCTATCGCCGGAAGGGTGTTTGCTGCCCCAAAACCCCGGAAAAACCTGCTCTGCCAAGCGTGTGTTACCTCCAAACTCTGCCACCGAGAGCGGCGCAGAGCATCTTTCATTCTCTCCAAGGCTTAATCCCCTCAAGGCCTCGAATTCTTTGCTGTCGCCCACGCTTGCTGGCGCGTGCAACTTTTGGTCCCTCTTCATGGCTCCAGTGGCTGGAAAAGTTGCGTGTGCGCCTTTGTTGTCCACCCCTTCCTTTGTTCTGCCCTCTGACCGAATGTGGGCGATTTCATCGGCACATTCGCTGTTTTCTAATGGGTGCCTGCCAGGTAGAAAGTTTCTAGGTCCTCCGTATATTGATAATAGCTCCGAATCGCTTGATGCGCGTTCCAATCTCTCCCTGACGTAGGAATTTTCTTGAATGTTCCCAGCAATTTTGGAGTGATTTTTTTCGTCCCAGGCATTGCCGCTAGGATACACAAACCACATTCGTCCCCGCATTTCTTTTCCTTCTGAACGATGTCTGAACGTGATATCATCGTGAGATCTACTGAGCTCGGTTCTTGTGCGATCTTGACTGATATCGTACAACTTTGAGCCTAAACTTTGATTAGATGAATCCGTCTTCTGAGCGCGATAGACGCTGCCTATATTCCGCCTTTGTCGCCCAGATCGAGCATTTTTCAAGTACCTTCCACTGCCTTGCGTTTCAGTTCGCTCTAGTTGCACTAAGGGTTCCGGTTCCTTCATCATGGCAGTATTTTGTGATGACAGCCGCTGCTCGAAAAGCTGAATCATTTTTCTAATGTCCTTTTTAATGATGTTGTCGTGCCGCTTTTCTCCCATAGGAAGGACCTCTTCAGCCATATTGCCCAGCCTCTCAACGTCGGTAATCATATTTTGGGGAGCATCTTGAGTTACAGAGGCGCGACGACTTTCATTTGGAGGCCCTCCATGCTCTCCTATTCTGGACGGAGCGTTAAAGGTTTTGTTGTTGTTTGCTTCCTTGGCTGGCAATTCTCCGGAAGAGAGTCTAATTTTCCAGGCTATTCTTGGCCGAGGAGGGTCCATTTTTGCCTCTGCTGGAATCATTGCGGCTTGCATTCCAACGGGCGACGAGGAATTTAATTTGCCTTCATGAGCATCCACGAGATCCCGTGGAACTGTGATGTAAGCAGAACTTTCTCCGCGCAACAGACGCTTGTATTTTATTCTGTAGTCTTCAAAGTCGCCGGCTTCTGACCCGTATGTCAAGTACCGCAATTCATTGCTCGTTTCACGGTATTTTTTCTCATCATTTGCATTCTGAGAAAATTTCGGCAAATAATTGTTCCCGTGGAAAAAACGGAAATCACTGCTGGCATCCATTTCTACATTTTCGTCCCTCTCTCCCCGCTTGCTTCTGTAATCTGGCTCAGTAACCACTTCGTCAACCCCCTGGCTCAAATCCGACCTTGCCACAGATGCTTCTTTTGTTTCGCCTAGGGTTTGCAATGTTTCTACGCTCCGGCTTCGTTCAATCAGTCCTAGCCGATCGCTGATCAAACATGAAGACGGAACCCATTCATCCAAAGCTTTTTCCCGCTCCGAAAGCTCGAGTACATCGCCGATCGTTTGCTCTCCATCAGCTCGAGTCTCCGAGCTTTGCCTGAGAGCCAATTCGTTCAGCTGGGCGTACGGATTTTCAACGATGAGACCCGTCGGGGAATTGTTCAAAGTTGAACTGAGAACCTCGCATTCAAATTCCCTTTGACTCGGCAATTCTCGTTCTGTCGACCAACAACAGAGAGCGCCACTGCTTTCGGCGTTGTCTTTTTGGCACGACGAAATTTTCGTTTGTCTCTCTCGTGAGTTTCTGGACGAACGTCTCCCAGACGCACCTTTTCTCTGTTGACTTTTTCCCACAGTTTGAGTTGCGGTGCTCTTCAAGATATTGTTTTCAGCAGGCTGGTGATCTTGATGCTTAGTGGGTGTGCTTAAAATAGATGGATCTGGGTTAGGAAGAACTGGAGGCAAAACTTCCTTCCACAAATATTTGGGAGGATGCTTTTTTCTAGCGCTTCTTGAAATAGACGCGGTGCGTTGCGTCGAGTAGTAGTCAGTGCTCACGTTAGCTTGAGGTAATGAATGATTTTTATAGGTACTGAATGCATTGTATCTACTAAACTGAGAACTCTGTTCATCGTGATCGTACTGCTCTTTTCTCTCAGCTTCCTGCTTTTGATCGTACTCTGAGCAGGGATTTCCGCACATGGAAGTAACATTCTCCGAATGAAGCTGAGATCCAGTTTCTTTTGAAGCATTCCGACGATTTTTGGGAGCACTCGCCTCCATTAAATTGAAAGCTGAGGACACGTGATAGTGTTGAGATTCGGCGTCCCTATTGCAGCGTCCAAGATCATTTTCGATTTTTTGCAGCTGGTTGCCAACATCAGACACGTTGTAGTCGATGCTCGGAAGTTCAGGAACGAAACCCTCGAAAGGAATAAAGTTATTATTGCGATAATGGTAGCCGTGTGGATCGTTGGTCATATGTTGATGAAATACTTTATTCTTGTTATTCCTCGGCACAGCATAACCTGTTCGTTTCCACGACTGACCACCGACATCGGAGTCATGAGACACATTGACGAGACTACGAATGGGAAAACAATTCTTCTTCGGGTTCTTGTTGAACTCATTTCCGAGGAGAACATTATCCTTCGCTTTGCGTCTTCCTTCCTCCGGATCATGAACTGCGGTGTCTTGAGGAGTTTTTTCGCCATTTTCTGATGCTGTTTGGTTTCTGCTGTGCCGAGTTGCTGATTGCTATGGAGGTGAAGACTTGGTGGCACCGCGCCGGCACAAGGAAGCACCTGCAAGGAGACCTGCCAGCTGCACGATGCCCAGCCCAATGCCGCAGCCAATGATGAGCGAGCTCTCCGCCTGCACCCACATGCGCACGCGTTCCAGACAACCCTGCGAATTAGGAAACATCATTAAAACAAAAAAACATCTTCTGTTGGTACTCACTTCATCATTATAATCAGGTTGCTGTATTTTTTTTGCATTTTCCAGCAAGGGAGGAAGAATGAGTAAGGTGTGAAAGCAATGAATAGAAAAGATTCCCCTAAAACCTCTTCCACCCATTCTCTATGATCACCAGAGGAGCTGCGTCTATGATCAGCTGAGGAGCTGCTTGATCACCAGAGGAGCTACCGTAACGTAGAATTGAGATAAATGAAAGCGAGAAGAAATCGTAGGCGTATAAATGAATGTTTATAAGTAAAGGAAACGATTTTAAATAGAAACAGTAAATAGAAACTGAGAATCCCGCGTAACATTGTGAATGTTTTTAATGTCATCAGAAACAAGTTACACGCAATACACGATAACAAAATAAAATTATATAAGTCATTACATAACGCCGCTTACATGCCAGCTTAGATGACAATTTTTGCAGCTTAGATACCATCGATTGAAAAACATTTAATTTAGAGACTGTTTACTTTTCCCTCATATTTCCCACTCATAATTCAGAAATAAGATTTTCAAAATTCGATCTCCGGTTACACTGTATTTTGGAATTGAATTTCGAAATTTAGCGACAGCGAATTTCAAAATGACGGTAGTGGACAAAATCAATTAATGTTTCTTGTGTGAAATTCAAAATATTAGTATCAACGTTCCGTCAAAATCAGCAGCACAAATTATAATTTCTCTTAATTCAACAAAAAGTAAACTGGTATCATGCTGTACTGTAAAATTAAACTGCAAAAATAAACTGTAGCAATGGGAAAATAGAATTTTGCTTCCGCATCATTCTCTTCTTCTGCTCTACCTACTTACCATTGCAAGGCTCTGTGCATTTTGTTGCTTCGGACTGTTAGTTACTCAATGGGTTGCCTGCATTACAATTCATCAATATTTGTTTATGAGGCTATTTATTTGATTATTATGCAACTCTCAAAATCTTATCTGTTTGTACGACGATGCATGCTTGTTTGTTTGCTGGCTTGTGCCCGCATTTTCTGCTTTCAGGAATAACATAGGCTAAACAGCAAAACTGCTCTCAGTACTAGGATTGGAAAAAGTTTAATTTCGTTTTCAAATTACATATAACCATACTTCTAAATTTAACTTGTCGTATTAAAATAGCTCACTGAATTCTGCATAAGGTTTGCTACAGGAATGCTTTGCTGTGTTTTTCATTAAATATTGTAAAGGAATGTTGCATTGATATTCTAAAACATTATACTCTCATGGAAAGTTTGATCATCAACCAATGGCAAGGAAAATTTAGCTGTAAAAACGATTTGAACGAGAGGATCACACGTAGTTCATATCATTATAAAGTTCTGACATGATCTTGTTTGTTTGTATGGGTCAAACTTTTAAAATGATCTGTATTGTGAATACGATCGTTCACGAATGTCTATTTTACAAATACCATTTTCTAAATATTTTCAAGGAAATATCCCTAACTTATTTATTCATCATAAAACCATGAATGTTAACAACTTTCTAGCTGCAAAAATTGTTTTTTTTAAAGACTTGGCGTAAGAGAACAGAAATTATCTAAAATTAATAGTTTTGCATTCTAATTGTAGGTAATTTTTCAATTTGAGACTTTTTTTACTCGTGTAATTTTTCGATTTAGGCCTTTTTTTAAAAAAAATCGAAAAATTTATTTTTTGGTTCATTTTTATGGATTTTTCATAAGCTGATAAGTCATTGAGTTTTTATGCTAGAACAAAACCAAACAGTTTTAGAATCCTTGGAGCATTTCTAACAAAAGAACAGTAGAAAATTTTACAGTTGTAACTTTTCGTTTTTATATGCGATATTTTATCATTATCATATTTACACTAAGTTAGGGTTTTGTGATTGATGAAAAAAAAGGTTTTGTACAATTTGGAAGTTTGCTATCGTGCTTTTGTTGGAAATGCTCCAAGGATTATAAAACTGTCTTTAGTTTTATTCTAGCAAAAAACTCAATGACATATCAGTTTTTGAATGTTGAAAGTTAGAGGTTGTGAGTATTTGCCAGATACAAAACTTTTTGTTGAAGCGAAATATACTGGACAATTTATGTAATTGAATGTTGTTTTCATTTTTATTTCGATAATCTCCATGCACAATTTCATATTCACACAGTGAATTGTACTTCAAAATTTTTTTATACAAATTATGAAATTTTATACTTGTAGTCTCATTCTTATAAAATTTGACTATAATATATGTAACTTTTAAAAAGAAACACAATTTTTTGTATTCATTTTTTCGATTCAGGCCGTAGATTTTTGAAAAAATTAGACATATTGGTTTTTTAGTTCATATTTATTGATCATTCAAATGAATAGAACTCATTGAGTTTTTATGCTAGAACAAAACCAAAGACTGTTTTAGAATCCTTGAAGCATTGTAAACAAAAATACCGTTTCAAATTTTTCATTTCTCGTTTTATTTTATTTTTATATGGGGTTGAAATGGGGTCGACAATTCAGGATTTACCCCCCCCCCCCCCTTTCAGGGGCCCCTCCCCCCTAGGGGGGAGGGGTCCGGATCAAGTTTCCGTAGTGCCATAAAATTTAAGGACCGAATAGTCCACCACCTAAGGGTCCTTTTCCAACAACAATGACCTTAACTTTTTAATGTCAGTAGTTCCTACTAACATTACAGCTATCACAACCATCATCATAAGACTGGCACAAGATTAGGTTGTCACCGATATCAAAGTGAGAAAGGAACCGACTCTCGGCAGATGAAGTTGAAAGAAGAGATCAGGGAAGAAATTTAACAATAAATACAATATATCAATTAAGGCTATTTTTGAAAAAAGACCATATGGTCCTGTGGATCGTCATAGGGTAAGTCCCATAGCATTACGGTATCAAAGAATACGTCAACACAGAAAGATACTGTGGCATTGGAAATCATGAAATTCAAAGTTCCATAACCCCCAAATTCTTCCCCCATATCCATTCCAATTTAGGAGGCTGAACGAACGGAATCTATTGTTAACAGGAGATCTGCTCGAGACTACATACGCTGAAGCCTTTGCGTCCATTGTACAGCGCTCGTGACATTTTACAACAAGGCCTAGATGACTTTTATGTCGAGAGAAGTAACCTGGGGCTCTGCTGGCGGCGAAAATCTGAATGTGAGCAGTCATCTCGGACACAGAATCCAGCATTTTTGTTGCCTAAATTGACTTATTCAATTACGCTAAAAGCCCGCACCGCCCGTCCCCATTTAACAGCAAAATAGAAAATCCAAGGCGAGAGCAAATACAAAAGAGAAGAGCTGTGTGCCATGGGCACTTCGACGGCCAGGTCGGAGTGACGTGCACCGGTGTTCTTGTTCGCCACTCGCCGCGCTGATTGCTGCGTGAAATGGAGGAACTCTATGCAGTGAAAACCGGTTTTTGGAAATGACTCCTGAACGTAACTTCCGAAAGTCTCTTCTGGATGCTGCTTCCAAAAAAAACTTTTGAAGCTGCTTGTGACAATCGCTTTTGAATGTAGCCTCTAAAAGAAATTTCATAATGTGTCGTATGCACACGATGTAGAATTTTATATGGACTGTTTTATGGACGGTGATGTAGAATTGTATAGATCGAATGTTTGAAAATATATGATGAGCAATTTTCGCAGTCTGCAATATTGTTATATTGTAATGAACTAGAAAAAATGAACTTGAAAAAAAACCTGCCTTGCTGATATTTACTCACAATTTGATCATATGATCAATTTTCGTACAAGTGAATGAAAATCAAGGAGGAAAACCTCAAACCGTCATTTTTGACGATGAGGAGCCCTACTGAACCAATAAATCAAGCGTGTAATTGAGATAAATTAGACAACAGAACATGTGTAAAATATTTATTGCCTACGGTATCCCAGATACACTCCCATTGCCAGCAATTTAAACCCCATGAAAGTAATGGAAAAAATTACTCAAAAGTAACCAAACGTGAAATAATCGGAACAGAAACCTTAGAGCTCGGTGCTCCAATCGAAAGAACAGAAATTTAGAATCAGTTTCAGGATTATCGTAAGCTACCCCTGTAGTATACAGTGACCTACTCCTGTGCTATACAGTGGCCTGCCCCTGTAGTATACAGTGGCCTGCCCCTGTAGTAAACAGTGGCCTGTCCCTGTAGTATACAGTGACCTAACCCTGTAGTATACAGCGGCCTGTCCCTGTAGTATACCGTGGCCTGCCCCTGTAGTATACAGTGGCCTGCCCCTGTAGTATACAGTGGCCTGTCCCTGTAGTATACAGTGGCCTGTCCCTGTAGTATACCGTGGCCTGCCCCTGTAGTATACCGTGGCCTGCCCCTGTAGTGTACAGTGGCCTGCCCCTGTAGTGTACAGTGGCCTGTCCCTGTAGTGTACAGTGGCCTGCCCCTGTAGTATACCGTAGCCTGCCCCTGTAGTATACAGTGACCTGCCCC